>JAOCPU010000062.1:0-188869 GCA_035772785.1 Phlebiopsis flavidoalba
ACTTGGTGTCGGAATATGAACGAAAATGAAAGGAAATTGACTAATAGGGCATAATCTGTGACAACAAGCGTGTCTGCGATGGGAGAAAGGTTTGATGATGACAAAGAAGAAAGATACGCACGCTTGGCTCATTTTGAACGTGTGATGCTCTGTAATCTACGGGAACAAGAGAAGAGACAGGGTCGATACAAATTCAATCATTTCATGTAGTGGAGATTTAGTACCCAGTTCCATATGTAATTAAAATATACATAATAGCAGTATGTTAATAGTAGGAGAACGAAGCATCGGGATGCAGTGGAAGTTAAACTTCAAGGTGGGTGTCGCCTTTGATTCGCTGATTAGCTCTGAGCTCGCTAGTAGGCAGAGTCCAGCTGTGAGACTTTCTCCCACATGGCTACTGTATTTGGCTAATGTCAGTACCCACGATCCTCTACTAGTGCATGTTTACGGGATGGACCAAAATGCACCCTGGCCCTCGGCGCGCCAACCGCTTGTAGTTCAAGGCATGAGCTGCCAAATTCTTTAGTCATTCAGTATCCGCAATGTATCAAGAAGATGCACACGAGGCAATCTGGTTGACGGTTAGCGGCGCATCCCATGTTCTCAAGTCAGATGAGACCGCTGCATGGAAACCAGTCCCACCTTGATTGCTCGTCTCAGGGCAGTGAAGTTTGTGTGTGCATCAGTTACCGTAAGTGATTTCGAATCTGACCCAGGATGCGAGAGACGAGCGGAATACCAAGAGCCCGAAGGCTGAAGGTTTCTGTGTTGACAGGAGGTATGTCAGATGAGCAACTGAAGCAACCGTTGTATCATAGCTCGCAAACGGGACTGCACTCCGGTTTTGCTTACAGACTTGAGACTCTGGCCTTTCGTTCGAGTCCGAGGATGAGCAGTTCTGAGCAGAGAGAGCAGTTCATACTAGGCGCACAGTCTGAGACGAGTGAAGGAACGAAAGCATTTGGACCGTGAACGTAACGGATAAGAGGCGAGACGCCGTCCATGAAATGGACGTGCGAAAGGCGCCTATTTGTGTGGGGGCAAGCCTAGGCAGGTGCACTCCCGACACTCCGCCGTTGAGATTTTACAGTCCCTGAGCCGCAAGTAGAGGAAAACACGCGATAGACAGATGCAGGAGCCAGGGAAAAAATTGAGGTGATGCACCGTCGGCCGACTGCAGGAGAATGATTATGTTTATCGAGTTTCATCATAAAATCATGTGCCATGAGGTAGGTTTTACAGAAATTGGTGTTATCAAGTGATAGTAAAGAGAATGAAACTATGGAGTAAGCGAAAACGATGAAAGTAGGAGACAACAGAAGCGGAGTAGGGAATAGAAATGGATATCAACGCGACTAGATATCAAGGAGGAGAAGAGTGGATGAAGATAGACGTGATGATAAAGATAGAAGAACCCAAAAAGCGATGCCGATACACAAATGAGAATGTCATGAATTACTTGCAATTTGTTCTGAATATTCGATGTTTTTCGATGTCTAGTCGATCATCATCCGCTCGCCTACGCGCGCGGCTTGACTTCGACCAAGTTTCCGCCCCAGATTTTCAACTTTTTTAACAAGGCAGCGCGGAGGCTACCAAACTTTTGTGTTTTTCTTCGAAGACGACGTTGTCGTGGATGAGATGTGTGGAACAGCGGGAAGCGGGCAGTAGTCGTCGTCGTCGTCGTCCACGGGCTGCTCCTCCAAGATCATGTGAGAGGCGGGGATAGCGACGGTAAAACGACAGCGGGCTGCGAGAGGACAGGACTGGCGTATTCAAACCAGGGGAACGGAGATTCACCCTCCGCATAAGGGGTACCCCGAGGGAATGCAAATGCCTCGCTCCTACGGTTGTTGGGTAAGTCGTAAAGCAATGAGTAATGCAGCGGTGATGAAGTGCGTACCTTCGGGATAAGGTGAGGTTCGACGCCGCGGAATAACTCCGCCTTCAACTCGCTAGAAGGGACGCGCTGGGCGACAACCTCCCAGTCGCTACAGAAAGAATAAGCACAGTACGCATACAGAGGCAAGAATGAAACTCAGTAATGACAAGGAACGCAGGACAAGAAAGGGTGCGCCTTGATCTCGGTCATTGTAATCCTGCGCTCCGGGTCCTTCTCCAGCATCCTCGAAATCAGGTCCCGTGTCCGCGGTGACCCCGCCTGGGGAGGGAACACCAGGAGGCGCGTGCGCAACACGCACGCCCGCAACCTCGCCGTTCGACATCTCGTGCGTGATACCAAAGGGCGACTGGCCGAATAACAAGAGGTGGATAGTCACGACCGAGGCTGAAGATGTCGGCCTCGTACGAGTGGGGCGCACCGGCCTGCACTTCAGGCGCGGTGGTACCCAGGCGTACCACACAATATCAACAGCGAGGGGTCGCGACCGTCACCGGAGGGTGAGGCAGTGGCCTCGGCGTTGGTCGATTGGTGGGCACTCCATGCAGGCAGAAAGTCCCAAGGGCGTTCCTCCGGTATTGGAACGCCAAAACGCCTTCGAGAGACCGAAATCGTGCCCGTACTGGACGCGGCCGCTCTCTTCAATAAGAATGTTGGAGGGCTTGATGTCGTGGTGTATGATGCGACGCTGGTGGCAGATCATCGAGACTTATGACCTGAAAGCGTACATGCGTCAGGCATTCGCAAATGCCCCGACCTCGCGATGACCAACTCACCAGATTGGCACAGACAGCCCCGCGTTGTGTTGTGGTCGATAGGACCATGCTTACGAATCCGTTGCTGCAAGTCGCCACCGGTGCTGCAGTTCTGCCAGATCCTCATGAGTATCAACGCAAGCAACAACACCTGATGCGTAACACTCACCATAAGGATATAAAAGTTTGCCGAGTCATCGAAGCTCCCCACGACACCAGCCGCCGATGGGCTATCCGCCAGAGGGCCCTCCCAATCCTCTGCTCCTCAAACATCTGAGGATAAAACTCGTAACGCATCCTCTTCTTCTCGATCAGCTTCAGCGCAAAGTGCCGATGAGACACCTTGTCGAATACAAGAAATACAGCTCCAAAGCCTCCGGCTCCGAGCAACGTAATGAATACAAAATCATCGATGTGCAGACGACGTTCCGCTCGTGTTGGTAGTAATGTTGGGAGTAGTAATGTGTTGAGTATATCCCTTCTCAAAGGGGGGGAGTCCGACTTTGCGACGCGCGAAGGAACGGCAGCGAGAGTCGTGCCGGTGTGAGTACTCCAGAGCCTGCGTGGCAGGATCTGTCGGTACCTGTGAGTATCCCAAGTCCTCGGCTGTGGGCACGCAGCATGCGATGTCAGCCTTTCCCGTAGACTTGTTGAGGGCCTGGCTCGAGGTGAGTACGCTGGAGACGATACTGAACATGAGGCGACGAACCTGCAAGTGGCTGACGGGTATATCCAAGCTGATCGTCTTCGCCATTGGCAAGGACGTTCACGCCGCCTCTGGCCATGTCTTGAAGAAGCTTCTTCTCTAGCTCTTGCGGAGAGATGTCCTGAACCTATGTATCGCGGATGTGAGCTCACACGGCGCATACAACCAAGCGTACACTACGCACCTGCTTGACAACCCATCCCGCTCCGTACTGTCCACTATTATCCGTAATATTCTACACTGGTCTTAAGCGATCACTGGCCGAGTTGACGATAAACCTCGATGCTTACAGAGTCTGCTTGCAGAGGTGTGCGCTTCATGAACCGAGACTTGGCGGTGAAGACTGTAACGAGAACCTTGAATTTCATGATTGGTGCCGTCGGCGCTGGGTATCTTGACCCCCCCCCCTCCGCTGCGGGAGGGAGGAGGCGGATACCCGAGAAGGTTGGGGGGAGAGAGTAGAGGAGCGGACGACTTCTTGGATGCGTCCGAGCCGGACCCTTTTAAAGCACAGTTAGCCCCCTGTCAGCCCTTGTACCGCGCACCATCACGAATTCACTGTGTGGAGAATCGCGAGTCAGCCCCACCTTCGAGTAACTGGGGCTCTTGCGTTTGCGAAGCGTGCGGTTATGTCCCGACTGCTTCTGGGGCTGACTGCTCCATAGTGCGCAGGCGAACGCGTTCTAGATCACCAGACGAGCGTGCTGTGATACTCCGAAATATGACTTTAAAGTCAGTCCGTTCAGTACTCTTGTGACTAGGGCCCTTGCAGCAGTCATATGTTTTGGATTGTTTACGTGAATCGTCGGAACTGGGACGACGGACACTTGGGGTTGTGTAGGATCTTACTGAAGTTGCAAATGAGCGGTACTGAGTTCAGACATTTGATAGGGATTACCAGCCAGCAGAGGTAGACCGCGTGATCAAAATGGATGTCAAACCAAGGACGATGTGGATGGTGGATGGTGTTCAAGCCCGCAACGGGACGTCTTTGCACTTGGAAAAGTATGAGGAATAGGCGAAGAAGCGGGCCTCAGTCAGTGGGCGTGGGCGGGTTTGATGGCGCATCACAAGATAGGTGGGAATAGAGCTGGTGCGACTGAAGTTGTCTCTATGTAAGCCAAGTAGTATGAAATCTATTCAGCTATAAGATAGAAGACAGCTGCGAGATATGGGATATCATGGTTATCGACTAGAGTACAGGAGATTTATATCTTGCTCTTCGGCGTTGCCAGCCTTCCCAGTTTGAAG
Organism: Phlebiopsis flavidoalba; assembly: GCA_035772785.1. Lineage (NCBI taxonomy): Eukaryota > Fungi > Basidiomycota > Agaricomycetes > Polyporales > Phanerochaetaceae > Phlebiopsis > Phlebiopsis flavidoalba. Next base: position 4,616 of record JAOCPU010000062.1, read on the forward strand.
TACGGACCTGTCCGCGTACGTCAGAATTAAATGCATAGCAGTAGGGCAAAAAGCAGCATAACGCCACGCTGGGTAGATCTTAGTGAGGGTAATGGCGTCGTCGAATTTTGCGTTTTCTCTGTTGATGGTACGCAGGAAACAACCCTAATTGGAAACGTCAAGTTTGACTTTATTGCCCACACCAGGGAGGGTGAGCTTCAAGTGTCCAATTGTATACTGGCGGATTATATTGGAAGTATAATCCGGTAGTAAGAATGACCGAAATTGCCACGGACCTGAAAGGCTGCAGCGTTTGCGGTCTCAAAGGATGGTATCCAGTTGAGATTGAAAAAACGATACTGAACGTGGACCTCTTGCCTTCCACTGGCACCACCCATTGGCCTTTGAAACCCTGGGGAGCGGTCCTCGCCACGGCAGCCAACTTTTTCTTTTTCTTCTATTGGGTCAGTTCAACCCACTATGTTTGTGCCTTGCCCTTGGGGTCCTAGGCCTCCGAGGTATGTAACAAAGAGAATTGGTCGAACACAGGTTCGACGCCCTTGTCGGCCCTGATGACACATGTCTTCTCGAGCGTGAACGTAATTCCAGGTCCTCGGCTCGCGAAGTCGGCGCCGGCCATACTGAGAGATCCGCAGAAAAATGTCTCCATTTTGGCCGTCGGCTTAGGAACGTTACGATGTTGATCATGAAGGGAACAGGAGTGGTCTATCGTGGGGGAGACCCGCAATGTCAGGGACTTGAAACCTGTCAAGAAGCATTCAGTCCACTTGAGCCATGAAAGTGAACGAGAATCAAGCTCACTGAAACTTCAACGCGGGATTTTTCGCCTCGGATATCCTCGACGAATATCCTTTGTCTCTCCAATACTTTTCCATCGCCCCGACCAACCGTACACAGTGAGATGCGCATGTGAGGTTGCTCCCGCGATGTTCCAGGATACGACCGGAAAGACCGATGATATCTTTATAGTTCGGTGCAGACCCGTTCGTCTGCCTATCACCTCAACAAAGTATCCCACCGTCCCGCGCCCTTGATTTCCGGAAAGAAAACAAGGAAAGTCGCAAGAAGATGGGAGGACATCTGGTAGCTTGAATTGGAAAGGGAAATGGAGGGTGCGGCTGTCTGGATCAGAGTATGAGACGTCGCCCGTATTCCAGAGTAGATATTCCTCGTAAAACAAGGTCAACGTCTTTGCGGCGGTGGGTGCCGTGACCCTGATATTGTGTGACAGTACTTGACATGTCATCGTCAGCGTTCAGGCAGCAAACAGATCACAAACGTGATACTTGCGTTAGTTCAACACCTCCACACAAACCTCACGGAACACTTCGGAGACATTTTCTGCCACAACACTCGGGAGGTAGAGATGACCTCGCCTTCGACTATGTCACCCCGCTACCCGCAATTCGCGATCGAAGACAAGTTCGATTGCTGGCGGACTAGACATGGTCATTTGAGATGGTCAAGATTCGTCGGGGTTCGTTTTTTGCAGTTCGAAGAAAAGATGATAATAACCCCATCCGTGAAGCATCCCGTCCTATAAGGGGCCGCGAGCCCCGGGTGAGCTAGGAACTGACATCACCAAGCTTGTCCGAATCAGCGAAGGAAACGGGATTGCCGCAGCCGAGAATGAAGCGAGCTTCCGTTGGCAACGAAGCAACCGATGGTGTGCTTCCCGTGTTTAGAGTTTATAGCACTCTGATTCGCCGCAGCACCCAAAATGCCCGCAGGCTAGAAGGGCGGGTCCACGTTGTAAATAGTATGCCTGGCTCTGTCCTGCAATGTAAATTCAAGTGAGTACTAGGAAGTATAAGTTGGTGAATACGTACGAGTAGTTTACTGTAGCGCATCCTAAGCAATGTGCGGCTGAAGATGAATGATATGGTACAACATCTTGAGCGAACATCCGCTAGAGTATATATAGATGCCCTGATAGGCGAATATCGAGACCTTGCAGAAGCTCCTGTTCTGTGCGCTGGCAACCTGAGTTTCGTCTCGGAGCTGTTAGGGTCAACAGATCCGAGCGATCCAAAAGCCCGCTCGCGCGCGGCGCCACATCACCAAAAGGGCAACGACCGACTTACTTGCAATCGAACCGCTGTTCCCATTTTAATGCTGTGTTGCTATAAGTGTACGAACGAGCTGTGCATGATCAGCAACGGCGCCGAAGTGCCACGAGACCACACGGTCGGTTGCACCGCTTTGAGCCCGAACTGATGACTACCATGCCAGCCACGCACACACGTCGTGAACGATGTCCTAGAGGTGCACAAACGACGAGTGGCGGAGTATTCCGATCTATATTAGGGCCACGGTCATGTACTTCGTTGCGCCTATGGGCTACGATTCCAGAGACCCAACCGGCGGCCAGGAGCTACCACCCCTATCCACACCTGACAAGCCTTGACATCGAGCAGTGTGCGCCTATCGGGCGTCGTATTGCGCCAGGCAGCGTCCCCGGCGTCACGTCCGGGCACAATCTGCAGCTTGAACTCGGCGTGCCCTGGAATGGCGCCGCGGTTGCGTACGGGAGCTGCGAAGGAAGGAAACCGTGACGGCAAGTGTAGCAGACGCTACTATGGAGCTAGCCGGACTGGCTAGTCCGTCGCAGAAAATCTTCGTTCATGAAGCTGGTGCACTCGGGGCCGATGTCACGGGGCTGACAAGGTCTGCCACCTTTGTCTGCTATGGACTTCGGTAGCGTGCTTTGAGGGAAAACGCGTGAGCACACACAGCAATGGCCGAGCGCAATGGACATAACCTTCATTAGATCTTCGATTTGGGCCTTTACTTTATCCATGGTGGCGAGCCTTGCCTTGTTACTCTTAATTGTCTCCTCTTTGAGAGCTACAAGACGTTTCATCTCATGCTCCAATCTAACAAGATATGAGCGAGGGTGTCTTGATAGCCTGACGTGCACTCACCTCTGTCTCTCGGCGAGCTCAAACTGTAAGACGATTTCACCATGAGGGTGTGCTCATCATTCAGAGCCTCCTCAGTTCGGAGCTCCTCTGGCGCACGTTCCAAAAACTCTTCCGTTTCGTACAACGGAACGTCCTGGTATATCGACCTGATGAGATGTAAGGAGCTGCATTCGGAATGACCGAAACGGTACTCACGCGTATTGGTTGCACTTCTCAATCTCACGCTCAAGATGTCTCTTCTCATACAATAGGTTTTGTAGGCCGAGATAGGGACTGATCCATATCATGGCGCGTTTCTGCGGTCACTTGCTTGTGTTGACGAGCCCCGCTTGGGCTGAACGGTTCAACGCTTTGAGGCGAGCGAATAGGGCCCCAGCCCGGATTTGAACAAGCGCGGCGTCATGATTGAGGTATCCAGAGGAGACAAGGTCTTTGAGACCGTCTATCACAGCGTCTGGGGAGGCTGTATGCGCCGATGCAGGGTTGGCCGCGTTGGTAGTGTCGACGAGGGCCATATTGTGGTGGACGCCAATGGCAGCGAGGAGGGCCCAAACGGGGAAAGCGTGAGGATCATCGGCCGGGGTCCGGCCTGGGACCCTGAGAAGCCGGGCCGGTGGGAACGGAGTGACGCGGCGTGACAGGACAGCGACAGGCCTGCGCGGGGGAACAAAGCGTGACAGGGGCGTGTGACCGCAATGATAAGGAGATGATGCAACCGTGACCATGGGCGTCTAGGTCATTTCGGGGTTCGCCATGCGATTATGTAGCTAAAGTCTCGCGTCGTCCCCGTCCGAAAGCCCTACGTACTCTCCCCTCCCCACCACCCACGACGACGACAGAAATGGCGCCGGACGACAGCGTTCAATGTCGGGGACGATCCCCTCCATGGAGTCGGTCCCACCAGGAGCTGAAGGACAACACGATTATCATTGGTGCGTTCGCGGTCCCAGACCATGCGAAGATCGCGAGTCTAACACGCAGGGACAGTACCTTGGTGCGTCTGGAGATCTGGCGAAGAAGAAGGTACGTTGAATGACAGCTATCTAGAATGTTTAATCTGAGCGAGATCTAGACGTATCCAGCCCTGTTCGGTCTGTACCGCATGGGCTTCCTCCCCAAGGGAGTTAAGATCGTCGGTTATGCGCGGACAAAGATGGACAGTGCAGAGTACCTCAAGCGTATCACGTCCTACATTTAAAAACGTCGAGGACGATGAGGCGAAGGCCAAGCTTGAAGAGTTCAAGGAGCTCAGCACGTACATTAGCGGTGGGTACGAGGATGATCCCTCGTTCGAGAACCTCAACAAGCACCCTCCTTCCTCGACATCGAGAGTGGCTTCCAAGGCAATGAACGCAACCGCCTGTTCTATCTCGCCCTTCCCCCCAGTGTTTTCATTCCTGTGGCCAAGAACTCTCAAGACCCACTGCTACTCCACGGCTGGTATAAACCGTATCATTGTCGAGAGAAGCCTTTCGGAAAGGACTTGGAGTCCTGCCGTAAGCTGCTGGGCTCTCTCAAAGAGCACTGGACCGAAGACGAGACCTTCCGTATTGATCACTACCTTGGAAAGGAGATGGTCAAGAACTTGCTCGTCTTGCGCTTCGCGAACGTAAGCCATGGGTGCTGCTTGGGACAAGAACTCGATCAGCAACGTTTCAAATCACGTTCAAGGAACCGATTCGGGCACAGAGACACCGAGAACGTGGCGGGATTATTTCGATCATGTTCTGATGAGTTTTGGTATCATTCGTGATATCCTCCAGAACCGTAAGTCGCGTTCTCCCCCACTCCCCCACTCGCATGGGACGCGTGCTCACGCCTTGACAGACTTGCTGCAGACTCTGAGTATCCTCAACCATGGAACGCCCAGTATCCTTTGCTGCAGAGGATATCCGTGACGAAAAGGCATGCCCGAGCCCTCCCGTGACCGGCTCATACGTTCTGACTAATGATTTCCCATCGATGTGACATTAGGTCAAGGTACTCCGCCGCGCTATCCCTCCTATTGAGCGCGAGGACACGCTGCTTGGTCAGTATGTCGCTTGCCAACGGCTAACCCGGGCAAACACCGGCTATCTTGACGACGACACCGTCGCGCACAACTCCGTCTGCCCAACTAATAGGCAGCTACGCTGGCGAAACCAACCCTCTGGATCCACAACCCGCGCTGGGAAGGCGTCCCCATTCATCTGCAAAAGCCTCAAGGGCCGGCAAAAGGTACGTCTCTCGCGCATTTACCCACGAGGCCAATGCGCTCATCCACTCCAAAACTGCCTCCAGGGCGCGCTGAACGAGGGCTACCAAGGTGTGAGATCCGTATCCAGTTCAAGGACGTTCACCGGGGCAGTAGGGCATCTTCAAGGACATCTCGCGGCAAACGAGCTCGTCCTGCGCATCCAGCCCGCGGAGGCGATGTACCTCAAGCTGAACACGGAAGACCCCTGGCCTGTACACGCGCGCGATCCCGACAGAGATGGACCTGACCTACAAGCAGCGGCGCTTCACGGATCGCGCACATCCCCGAGGCGTACGAGTCGCTCATACCTCGACGCGCTCAATGTGGGGCGACCACTCCAGTACTTCGTGCGCGAGACGACGAGCTCGATGTCGCCTGGAAGGTGCGTCCACCGTGGGTATTTATAGCGCACGGGCTGACGTAGGTGCGTGTTTGCGTAGATCTTTAGTCGCCTATTCTCCACGGGATAGACGGCAAGAGCGGCCCGGGCGCCCAAGCCTGTTCAGGTACCCGTATGGCTCGCGCGGACCAAAAGAGCTCGACGCGTTTATTGCGAAGTACGGATACAAAGCGGTCTGCTGAGGGGATAGTGAGTGCTTTTGTGCTCTCACAATGAACTGAATCTGAAGATTGTGTCAGCACATGTGGCCCCTCACCAACATGGCTTCGCTCTTGAGGATGGAATCAAAAAGTAAGAATAACAAGTGTATAGTGTACTTGCTTATATTGGACTTGCCATTACGCGTCCTCGAAGATAAAGGAAGGTGACATAGAGATACGAGACGGAGCATAGGCTGCACAATGTACCCAATGAATACAAATGATGATTGCTTCTTCCACATTGGATTGTGCGTGTCACGACGCACTGCGGCACAATAATGGGGTTAGTCTTGCTGGATCAGCGTCTTCAAACGTTCAACGATGAACCTATGCATCCAGTAAATTGCAGCTGGAGGAGCGTTGTGCCGGTCATTCACATACGCGAAACGCTCTACATATTGCGTGGACATTTGATGAGCGGCTGGATATATTACAACACACGAGAGCGGGTCCTTGTACAGCTGACAATGGGGGCCATAATACCGGATAATACAAACGCCGTGAGGCGGCGATGAACCAGGACGTGAGGGGAGCGGGGAGCTAGCAGTGGTCCGAAGAATCTAGGAGCGATAGAGCCTATAAGGAGAGCCTAAAGGATGTGCACGCGCTCGAGGAAACGAAGGATAGGGTGTGTATGTGGTGATAGCAAGGCAATCAGGCATTAATTAGTCATCCGCGGGCTGTTCCTGGTTGCGTCGCTTTATTGTGCTCCCGATGTCGCTCAGTTCCTCGTTCCGTGTCGCCCCTCCTCGTTTCCGACTCTAGTCCGTCTTCTGCTGCATTCCGCGAGCTCCTTTGTCGCAAATTCGTTGGGAACAACGTATTCTAGGCTTCGGGTCAATATATATGGGTATAAAGTTATGGGGAGCCTACCTTAAAACCTTGGCCTCGTATCCTTCGGATGACGCAGTTGAGCAAGGGCCGCCTCGCCGTTTGAGGTGGTATCATTGGGATTTGGGTACCGGAGAAGCTGCGGGAGGAACACTTCGAATATGTTGATCATATCTGCGACACGTACAACAGTCAATCAAACCGTCCCATGTCACCATCGCGAAGCCACGCACCAAACATTGGCGACCACGTCTGGTTAATGACGTCGAGACAGACCGAGCCGCTCCTGGACAGCACGCAGATCAGCACACTGACATCGCGCGGTCGGACCGGACGTACAGCTCGTCGATATTCGGGTGGAATATCTTGTTCATGAAGCCAATGCTGGGGGACTTGAACGGGTACTGATCGGGCAGCTCGACATGGATCTTCCACACGCCGCCCGCAAAGGGGGCTAAAGGCCGATCACACACGCGTCAATGAGGCCCCGCCGCCGGTAGCGATAGGAGGAAGCACGCACTTTCCGTGGGCCCGTGGAACCGCACGTAGAACTCCTGCATGCTGTCGTTGACGAGGCTCACTTCGTAGTCGGACATGAGTCTGCGGGCGAGGTCAGAGAGGTCTGGCGGGGTGCGTGGCGAGCTGGAGATGCCCCCGGAGGGCGAACGTACAGCTTCATCACGTCGTTCTCAATGCGGACGCTTGCTTGGAAGCCAGATCACCGCGTTATACTCACCAAAGGCGGTCTGCAAGATATTGTTAGTATCATGGTATCGGGGGGACAGTTGGGTACTGAGCTATATTCGCTTATATGGCGCAGTGAGAGTTGGTGGCAGTGCGATTGCTATGGATGCTAAGGTCGGTAGGTCTTTAGAGATGATGGGTAGTGAGATACCACGAGCTTCAGGCACGAGTGGCGTAAGCATGTCGTATTTGGACCAAGAATGATTGGGAGACCTGTAGTCTTCGGCCTAGGGGGTCCCTTGGTTGTTAGCTGTACTGTGAGCAGGAGGCAATAGAGATGGTCCTGCTGAGGCCGACCGGGAACTAGGGCGACGGGCTGTATCGTTTGTATAGGCCCGCAGCTGCCGCCGGCGATCGCGGTGCTGACCCGTTCGTGTCTCCGAAATATTGGTGCATCCCTCACGCCGACGCGTCCTTCGCTTACGCCGTCGTCACTTCTCTTCTTACCACCAACTTACAGACTGTCTTAGCGTCACCCCGGCTATCTACTCCAACTGACAACAATAATAAACTGGTGGTCTTACGTTGCCACACTTACTTCTGTCAAATTCTTCTCAAGGTTTTGCACCGCTTCGCATCGATCCTTGTGCGGTACATGAAAGGACGTTCTGCAACCTTAGCTAGCGTTCGCCTGTGCAACCACGAGGCTAGATCTACGGCCTTTGAACACGGCAGTCTTCAAGAAGGGGAAACCATCTCCATGTACAGCAGACAGTCCCAGAGTAAAGAAGTCAGGATACAAATACCCTCAGCATCTCTTCACACCAGCTCCCCAGCTCATTCTCCATCATAACCCACATCCTCGGCTGTATTCACATCTCGTTCGTATCTAGCAGACAAGCCTTGTACCTATCTCCGTCCAACACACCGCACCCGCGCATCGCGCACATTAGTACCGGACGACCACTCTTCGACCACACACGCCACGGCATCGTTCGAGCACGGGTACGGCCGCTTCCCGCCTGTGAAGCCCGCCTCCGGCCGCCTGGCCCCGCGAGGCCCAACCTGCGCCTGCGACGCGACGCCAATGTCGACCGCCGCTGGTCCCGCCATGCGCGCGTTGCGACCAAGACACGCTGTGCTTGTTGTGAGTTCTTGGCAATCGGAAGGGAGACGGGAGGCACCCACCGAGGCAGGCAAGCCCAAGAGTCGCCCGAGGGGTTGTCGAGGAGCTGCAGTCTCCTTCTTGTTGTCTGCGAGAGGAAGCGTGCCTTCCATGTCTATGATGCATGACGAGCCGCTGGGGCGGTTCTTCCTGGTCGTGGTTCGTTAGCGGAGATCCTCATGTAGGTGCGGCGCGGTGCTTACAAGACGGCCATACACGCTATCGGCGAGAATAGCCACTGCGGTCTGCATCAAGGGCTACACACATCTTTGTGCCAACAATCCTCAGTTAGTCAGTTGATAAACTAGTGTATTGATATGCCTTACGAGCTGTAGCTGGGAATATAACCTGCATGAGGTAAAACAGCCACTACGGCTGCTCCGGCTGCTGTACGAACCTTCCGTATATTCCGACGCCTGTGATACACCACAACTACCGTACCAGCGCCGGCAGATTGCAGAGAGCGGAGAGCCGATCTGAACAACGGTCTCATCGTGATCTACCATGGGACTGAAAGCAAAAGGGAGGAAACGAAAGGGGATATCCCAGCATATTATGAGCACAACACCGCCTTTCACACCGCTCGGCATCCTCGTGCCTCATTGACCCATGGAGCGCGCCACCAGACTCATGGCAGGCACGTTTTGCATCGAGATTCGTCTTATTCGTACAAAACAGCGCGTGGAAATACTGTTTCTGCGAGATACCACATGTACAGGAAAGCGTAACATATCCAGAGTTTAGCATCGCCTGAGGTCGTGAGCTATGTCAGTTTCGTATACATTTCATGTTTGTTCTTTTATAGGTTATCGCGTCCGTGGCTACGCAGAGGTGACTATGCCCGGCCAACCTTCTGTGACCGATTGTCGGCGGGCCACGCGCGATTGGGCGCTGGCATTGACGAACGGATGTCACGGGTTGTGCTGCTAGACAAACCCCCCCCCCGTCCGATATCCCCCGCCGTATCACCAGCTGTAGGCTGCAATGATCGGGTTGACTGTGCGTCTGCTGTGCATTCCCGGCAATCCCGCCGGGGTACTGGAACGGTGAGCTTCCGCGGGGTACGCGTAGCTGTACCGCCCGGGCTGCCCTGATCTTCGTACCGCACCGGGTACTGCCCGAAGACCATGGCAGTTCGAGGATCGGCTCAAACCACGCGCGGTATCGCGCCCGAAGACTTTTGCGCGTGGAGGTGAGGGTGATGAAGGATACCAGAGGAAGATGGCGACTGCAGAGGGAGTTGAGTTGGGTGAAGTGTTAGAGGTCGGGTCACAATCTTACAGAGTACGAAGTTCAATCCCAGCGAGAAGGCCTCGATGACTTTCATCTCCCCCGTCGTAGCAGTATGCTCTGTTGCTTCACTGCTGCATATAGTCAGCACTCGAACTCAACAACCGCCATCTAATGACATACCTGTGCCGCTTTTTGTCGCATCCATTCCGTGAGCGAGCGAAGCAATGCATCGCATTGAACACGGGTTGACACCATGATAATATGCAACGTGTATCATGTCTTTTTCATGCATGAGCCCAGAGAAATCCATCCTAAAAGGCGCCCAGAGAAAGAGGGATGGAGCACGCACCGTCCGGACACCAGAGCAGACGCAACCCGACGGATCGCTGTACGCAAGACTCGGTGACTACAACGGAAGATCGCTTCCCCACGGCAGCAATTGCACGCACGCCTACTGACGCGAGCCACCACAACTCACAAGCACTTGAAAGATACAACTCGAGCCTCTCACGATAGGCTGCCTGTGACCATTGATTTTCTGCGTTATGCAAACTGTCAGTTTCGCACTTGGTGGCCGGGTGGAGTACAACGCACAGTCTATGAGAAATGTTAGTATCGTTAATGATGGCACGACGAGCGCACAAGATGATAAAGTCCTCTGTGTTCCAGTCCTGTATAAGCCTCCAGAGCCACAATGTCCGACAGCTGTATAGGCGCTCCACTGTGAGTGTGGGGAAGGAGATTGCCGATGCTCCCTAAAGCAAAATAGGCATCTATGCCGAGCACGGTGATCGCGAAGAGTACCACGCACCACTGGCGTTTCCTCATGTTCATAGTCTGCGGCTGCGTGGTCACTGAAATGCGAATACTAACCGTGGCCCGCGATTCTCATATCTCTGAATAGTTGTGTCATCTATATCAAGTCTCATGAACACCACGTAGCTTCCCCATGTTCATATGCACTGCACGCCACCGTATACTCCCCTCGTTTCTCTCACTCGAGAGCTCAAGCTAGCAGCAGCTCTCTGTAATCGCGTATCGCGCGTCGTGAAGCCGGAGACAGCTATCGTCGAGAAAGTGCGTGAAAAAGGGCCTTAGTCGCAGGACACAGGATGAACACACGGTTACACCACTTGTATGGGCGCCGATGCAGAAGCTAAATCGAGATGTTGCAGCGCCCTCGTGCATCGCCTGCCCAATATTTTGGGTCAATTTCGGGCGAGTCTCACGGTCGGCGATGACGTACAGACTTCAGCCCCTCCTCAGGCACCTCGTCAACCTCGTTATGATGGCCATCAAACCTGTCATGCGCCCCCCCGTATGACGGGGTTTGTTCGCCTGAAACCTCGGATTCCCTCACACACTGCGTGTTAAACAACGCACTACAGGTAATTCCATCCCTTGCAAGTCTTTTATCCTCGTCGCCGGCCGTCTCCGACGCTTGATCACGGCGCTGACCAGGGCGCTGACTGGGCGCAAGGGCGCTGTCCCTCCCATCAAACGGCGATGTCGCGCCGTCCCCTACCTTTCTAGGCGTCGGCAGCGTCCCCCGCATCGCTCCTCGCTGTCTGATCGAGCTCTGCCGTTGTCTCCCGCGCACCCTGTCACTATCTCAACTGTCCCGCCACCGTTTCGCTTCATTTTTTGGTATTTATGTTAGCACTGATTTGAATAGAACAGGAGAAGGTAGATAGAGGGTGGGAGAGAAGAGGAACGCAGAGAGACGGCGAGGACGGTGAGGAGAGGTCAAGGGAGCGCCGGGCGCTGATGCGCTGCTGCGCCACAAGTTCCAGCGCCTCGCGTCATCCGCCCTGCGATATGATGACATCATCCCTCCCTCCACGCCATTCTGGCCGCCTTTCCTCAAGTCCCGCCGAGTTTATTACCTAAATAGATATCTTGTGATATGTATATGATTGTTAGAAGTATAAATGTGAGATAAATAGTCCTTCCCACCGCTTGATTGTGACAATAAGTGATAATATACCATTGACTGATGTATCTTGAGTATTATTTTCGCTCTGGTGTGTTTCCATTGCATGAATGAGCGTTCATTACACTGCAGTTACGCTAAATACTACCTTATACAGTACATAGAAGAGCTAATACTCTTTAAAGTTGCTAGAAGCATGTGAGACAGCCCTGTGAGCATGCCTGAGAATGAGTGTCCAGGAACAGCACCTACAGTGGTCCCTGCGTTTCGTTTATTGTGCCATAGTATGTACTAGATAGTAGGAGTGTAATTGATAGCATATTGGGGGTGTGGAATCAATTCTACACACTTCAGGAGCGGTCACATTATGGGTATAACATGTTGGATTTTCCCTCAATTAAACGGGTATTCATGCTCTTATATACCTGATATCACGTCCCCTTGATTGCAGTATTGTAGGACTCTGTGGTACCACCCCGATGGCTGCACTTTCCTCCGATCTCCAGAGCGCTTAGCGCGGGAAAGCGTCGAAATTGTCAGGAACACCGTGAAGACATTAGATTTAGGCAAAGATAATGTCATTTTCGGAATCTGCGACCACAAAAACCCCCAAGATCAAGTTCTGGATGTCCCAATCATCCTGCAAGCCGCGTTGTGCATGAGGAAGTCCCGAAAGTGGGTAGGAGGGCACACATAAAACACTACCTACAATCCGAGCAAGATCATGCACACCATGGTTTGTAGGATGATTGGGACATCCAAAACTCAGTCCTGGGGTTTTTCTTGGTCGCTGATTCCGAATAAAATAGTATCTTTGCGTGAATCTAACGTCTTTCATGTCATACCTGACGATTTCGACGTTTTCCCGCGCTAAGCGCCCTAGGGATCGGACAAAGGTGCAGGCATCGGGGTGGCAGCACAAAGCTCTGTGATAGTGTGCATTAGAGGGACGTTGTATCTAGTGTATTGGAGCATGACTACATGATCAAATGAGCGAAAATAGAACATGTTATGCCCATAATGTGACCGCTCCTGAAGTGTGTAGAATTGATTCCACATCCCAATATGCTGTTAATTACACTCCTACTATATAGTACATGCTATGGTAGAATAAGCGAAAGACAGGGACTACTGTAGGTGCTGTTCCTGGACCTTCCTTTTCAGTCATGTTCACACAGCTGCCTCACTTGTTTTCTGGGCGGTCTAAGCGGTAGTAGCTCTCCCATATGCTATATACAACAGTATATACACTATTCATAATCAACAGCCGCGGAATATACAGAAGGGGGATACATTATAAACGAGAGAATGTTAAAAAAGCGTCAGCCAAGGGATTATAACCATTTTTATCACAATTACGCAGCGGGCGGGAAGGGCCATTTATGTCATGTTTTTATATTTCAAGCTACCATACACATAGTATTAAAACACCTTCCAGCATCATAGAATGAGCGGGGGACGTAAGAGAGAGCGGCCAGAACAACGGGGAGGGTGCGATTATGTCATCATATCGCAGGGCGGATGACGCGAGGCGCTGGGACTTGTGGCGCAACGGCGCATCAGCGCCGGCGCGAATTTCCAGGGCGTTCCTCCTCTCGCCGTCCTCGCCGTCCTCTTCGTCCCTATCGTCCCTCCCCTCTCCCGCCATCTAGGCACCCTCTAGTACCCCTCCTAGGGTGGTATCAGCATAAATGTTAAGAAATGAAGCGAAATGGTGGCGGGACAGTGGAGATAGCGACAGAGTTGCGCAGAGACAACGGCAGAGCTCGATCAGACAGCGAGGAGCGATGCGGAGTAACGTTTTGCCGACGCCCAGAAAGGTAGGGGACGGCGCGATTAATCGCCGTTTGATGGGAGGGACAGCGCCCTTTGCGCCCAGTCAGCGCCCTGGTCAGCGCCGTGATCAAGCGTCGGAGACGGCCGGCGACGAGGATAAAACAGACTTGCAAGGGATGGAATTACCTGTAGTGCGTTGTTTAACACGCAGTGTGAGGGAATCCGAGGTTTCAGGCGAACAAACCCGTCATACGGGGGGGCGCATGACAGGCTTGATGGCCATCATAACAACGAGGTTGAGGTGGACTCCGCCAAGACATTACATGGCATATCATATTATCCAAACCTCGGGTAAGGACTGCGGTAACAAAGGGCGACAACTAGCGAAGTGTTCCCCCGGAAGTAGTCCTAAACCCACGGAAAATATGAACGAATGTACAGATATATCTTGAGCTCTATCGCCCCCTAATACATGAGAAGCTCTCATCCCATATCGTCCTATGATCTTGAGAGGTAACGTGAGTACCACCGCCGGGTGAGCGCATCTGTGTCGTGCATTGCCTGCCTTGCCTTCCCGCCGACGTGCGCAGGCTCGGCTGCGTACGCTCCGGTATCCCGGGCACAGTGCGTATTGCGCCTCGGTTGTGCAATCGGGCTGCTGCGCTGCGTGTTGCACTCAGGCGGCGCTGTGGCACTGACGACGTAGGCTGTCCCGATACCGCCCCCTGGGGTGCATGAGTGTGTCTCAGCCACCGCCGAGCGAACTGCGCGGGTGTGCTGCGGTCCTGGGAGCCTGTGTGTGCCGTGGCTCGAAGCGGCGAACTTTCGTTGGCTCGGTGGGACGGCGTTTGGGAGGTATGAACGCTCTGGCTCGGTCGTGCAGACGTTCTGGTGTCTCGGAGAGCGGGGGGCAGGGTGGGACTGGATGGTTGGGCTCGACGAGCGTGACAGTGCGAGGTCGAGGTACGAGACTGGCGCTTGGCGGTGGTCAGGCGTCGGCAGCGTGGCGGACTTGCCAGTTTGTGCGTCGCATAACCGGGAACCAAACGAAGGCGGTGACGGAGGCTGTCCAGTACCTCGCGGATGTGGCCCATCCTGTGGTAGTCGGATAGCCGATGGGACGGGAGGAGGAACGCCAGGAAGCCGAGGGTGAGGATCGCGTTGAAGAAGGAGAAAAAGCTTCCACGATGCGATACTGCGCGTGAAATGACTCTGTGTTGACTGTGTGATGGTCAGCATTGGGCAATGAGCGATAAAATGTGGCACGACACGCACGTGCCGGGGATCTCAGTCGCTCGGTTGCGCCAGCGGAGGAGAAACACTCTACGTCAGAGTCCTCCGACATCGACGAGCCCAGGAAGGCTCCGATGGCAAGCCAGAGGACGCCGAGGAGCCCTAGCATCCGAGCTCTAATAACCCGAGTCGGAGATGGGATTTCTCTCCTCTCCAGTACCCGAATGCGAGAGAGCGCGAGCAGCAGGAGCAGGCTGGCGCTGTACACGAAGATGGCGAAGGGGAGGAAACGCGCTATGGGCGTGTTAGGGGGCGCTGCGTCAGCCTGTGCGACAATGAGGGATACGCACTGAGGTCCGAGGAGAGCAGGATGCTCTAAAGTTCACCGTGATGGCAAGGCCAACGATGATTGACACCAAGACCAGGGCTCGCGGGAAGTCAGTACATCGACTGTGTGCAGCAGAAGACCACGCACCATAGAGAAGCGGCCCGGGAGATGTTGAATTTGGACGGCATGCGGAAACGCAGGATACCGCAGCGGAGAATAGAGGAGGACGACCAAGGGAAAAGTCGCAGGTTTATGTGCGCTGCCCGTCCGTGTGGTCATTTATACCCCGCCCATTTCGTCTCGTCTCTTGCGCTCCTACAGGGTGAGGGCGTGGTGCGTTGAAAACGTGTCGGGGCAGGAGGTCTCGACGAGGCACACGTGTTTCAACGCTGGGGTCTGTGTCTTGTTTCTTGCCTACGAAAAAGCGGCTTTCGCGTGCGCACGAAAGGAGATAACGGAGGGTCACCAGACGTTGTACGAGGGGGAGACTGGTCTTAAGGAAAGCTTTGGGAGAATGGGGTGGCCCCGCTGCGAGATGGCCACGAGGCATGGACAAGTGTTGGTTTTAAATTTAGCTCTGGCCGACGAAATATCTGCAGATATCTGCATGAGGGCTAAGCGCTAGCGCTAAAAGAGGCGCGAGGACGGCACGAGTTTCGCATACTCGCGCGTCGTATTCTAGACTCAAACCAGTCTACTTGGCAGCAGGAAAGTAGTGACCGATGTAAAGCTCCTTGGAGTGTAATTTCCATCCACATATCCCCATTTGTTTTTTCAAGGCGGCTAGGATCAAGCCTAGTCGTATTGACCGCTATCGTTGCCGATTTTGCCGTCCTCGCTGTTGTTGTTACTTTTGCCGCCGCTATCGCTGTTCTCGATGCCGCGCTTCGATGGTGACATTGTGGTAGTGGTAAACGTGGTGATGCAGCGAGAACGACGGACGACGGGTCCCGGCGCACCTCGCCACATTTGGCCAAGTGCGGAGCGCCCGTTGGCGAAATTCAACGGACGCGTTCATTGACCAACTACCACAGACAACTACCCGCTAGCTTGCCCCACGTCACCACCATGCTTCGATGCATCAACGGGCAGATGGGCTCGATGATTCGAGGGATTGTGACTGCCTGTGACGGCGAGCGGCGGTGGTGAGATTGGACGGGTAAGGTCCTGCTGTGACGGAGACCATAACACAATCCTTGAAACTTACCTAGTTAGTTGTATAAGACCCCGTGAACCCTCCTGCTTAGCAGCCGGTCACAATGGGGGTCACCAGTCACTACTAGTGCTGTGGCCTGCTACTTATTCTTTGGCCGAGTTTGGGTACCCACGAATGGATCGGCCACAATCCTGGTGGTCGTTATGAGAAATAGCATGCCCAGTCTAGGTCCATCAATCAACTCTTCTCCTGGCAATCGTACAATCATGAAGAAAAAAATGTGTTATTAGAGCAAGCTGCGCGCTCCGCCGGTCCATGGAGCAACAGTAGTAACTAACTAATAGTTACCAGCAAGTTAGATCAAATTGCTTACTACTCCACTACTGACCACTGACTCCGCGCGTGCTGGGTACGAAACTAGGCAGACGTGACATGAAATGGGACATCTCGTATAGTGTCAACCTCGTAAGGACATATAGTACAAAGAGCGACAGCAAGCGGCACCGCCAGTGTTCCCGGTAGTCTGTAGAAATACAACGAATGTACAGATATATCGTTACTCATTCCCCAATACATAAAAAAAAACATCCGCACGCCAGTGCGCACGTATCGTCTCATCTAGATCATAAAACCAGTAGTGCGCATGCATCACCGCCGGGGTGACGCATCGCGCATATACTTGTCACGCACCTGCCTTGCTGTCTCGCCGACATGCGCAGGCTCGTGGCTGCGTGTTTGCGGAATCCAGTACACATACGTGGGAGCCTCATTCCGCGTAGGGCTTCACGCGGCGCGTCGCACTCGGGCGTACGCTGCGGCGGTGACGCCCGTTGTTGGCTCTGACCTGATGTGCCGCTTCTCTGGCACAGCGGGGCGACGGTCCCTGGGCAGGGGTGCGCGGCGGTCCTGAGAGCCTGTGCTGGGCGGGGTTCTGAAGGACGTACGTATTCGGGCTCGGTAAGGAACGGCGTTTGGGAGGGACGACGCTCCGTGGCTCGGTTGCGCGACGTTCAGGGCGCGGGACGTTTTTCTCGGACATCGAATGTTCGACGCGGGGGTGAGTTCTGGCTCGACCACGCGGCGCTGCGAGCGCGTCGAGTACCTGCGCTTGGGCAGAGGCAGGCATGGCACACAACGCGGCGAGTTTGCCGGTCTGGGCATCGCGCCTGCATAACCAGAGGGAAGGCGGTGACGGGGAAGTTGTGTCCACACGGACCCTCGCGGGTGGCTCCACTTGTGGTGCCGGATAGCGAGGGCAAGGAGGAAGGCTAGGAAGCCGAGGATGAGAATCACGTTGAAGAAGGAGAATGCCTCCAGAACGCGATATTGCGCGTGGAATGTCTCTGTGTTGACTGCGTGATGGTCAGTATTGGGTGATGAGCGATGGGATGGGGCACCGTACAGCCAGGGATCTCGTGGGCTCAGTTTGCGTCGGCGGTGCAGGAGAAACACTCCACATCAGAGTCTCCGACATCGGACGAGACGCAGGGAAGGCTCCGAGGGCGAGCCAGAGAACGCCGAGGGGAGTCCTAAGCAGCCGAGCTCGACTCGAGTGGATATGGGATTTCTTTCTCTCCAGACCCCAAATCCGAGTAGTGCGAGGAGCAGGACAGCAAGCTTGCGCTGCACACAAAAATAGCGAAGGGAATGAAACGCGCTGTGGGGCGTGTTAGGGGACACGTCAGCCTGTGACAATGAGCATACACCACTGAGTGGTCCGAAGAGAGCAGGATGCCTCTGAAAGTGCACCGCGATGGCAAGCAGACGATAGTCCACACCAAGACCAGGGCTAGAGAGATGTCAGTACATCGATTTCGTGCGGTATAAGGCCACACACCATAGAGAGCGGCCCGGAAGATGTTGAACTTGGACGGCATGCGGAAACGCAGGACACCACAGCAGAGGATGGAGGAAGGACGAACGGGGGTGGGAAAGTCGCAGACTTTGGGTTGCCGCGACCCCTCCGTCTGGCCTTTGCTATTTGAGCTCCGCATCTCGTCTCGTCTCTTGCGCTCGTACAGGTCTGTGAAGGCCAGGGTGGGCGTGGTGGGTGTGCGATGAAAACAACGAGGTTGCGGGCGAGGGGGGGGGCCTGGCTGCTGCTGTCTCGGAGATGCGGGCCTCAAGGCACGCGTCGCGTGGATCACACCATCTTTATTTCTTTCCCTCCGAAAAAGCGGCTTTCGCGTGCGCTCTTTGAGAAAGGAAAGAAAGAACAGACCGGAGGGCCACCGGACGTTGTACGAGGGGAGACTTGCCTGGAGGAAAGCTCGGGAGAACGGGGTGGCCCCATTGGGGGTGTTTATAACCATGTGGAAGGTAAAATTTGACCCATTGTCGGGCGATACCACCTGATGGCCACGATGCGAAAAGTTGCCTCGAGGCGTTGGTTTTTTGGCTCTGGCCGACAAATATCTGGATGAGGGCTAGGAGTCACCGGCGTATGTGCGAGATAAGCGCCGCAGCGCGAGAACAACAGGAGAGGGTGTGATTCCAGTTTCCTGTTTTCTAGTGTAGCCAGCAGCCACTGTCGCAGTCCATTTGTTCCACCAAGCGCCCGCCGGCCTTGGTAATGTCCTTCAGACATCCTCTGGCCCGCAGACTCTCTGCCCCGACTCTAGCTCCCGATAGCTTCGTGTTCTGCTAAACATTCAGGGTTCCTGAGTGTAGCCGGTTAACGCTCGATATCGGTGCCCCATTGATGATCTGTGCAGTCACGAGCAAAAGTCAGCGCTGCGTCCGCGGACGAGCAAGCCGTGCACACACACCTTCTTCACAGGAACCTCGACGCGTTTGCCGTTGATAGTGTACGGGATATCCTGCACCTGGGACAACCTAGGCGGTTTTCCGTGTGTCAGCGAACGCCCCGCCCAACGCTCGCAATGTCGCAACTGATGCAAATCTCGCGGAGGCGCGCACTCACCTTTGCAGGAACATGGCCGCGGGCGGTCCTGCGCGCGCGAATCTCGCTTCGCACGCGTCCCTCGAGGTCCGCGCCCAGCCGCTCGCCCCCTCGAGAAGCTTGACAAACAGATTTACACGCTCGTCCGTGCCCGCCCGCGATGCTCTTGCCCGACGGCGAGACAGTGTCGAGCGATGGTGTGGGCGCATGGTGCGTCGCCTCCGGCAGCGAAGCACAGCTCGAGCACGTCGTACAGCTCCGCGGAGCCGCGAAGCGCACTTGTGGGATGGCCGTCTTTACACTGATGCCTGCCCTTGGTTGCTTGATATGGCGCGTTCTATGTCAGCGTGGCACAAAGGTGCGAGGTGAGACTAGGGTAGGGTTTAAGCGTGACCGCACCCCGTCGCATCCGCCGTCCGAGCATATGACACAGGCGCCCACCTCAGCGCAATTCCCTCCGCGCAGCGTAAGGGGCTGTCGACTGAGAACCATGAGTCCCCCCATGAATTTAGCAACCATCACCACCCCTTCGCCCACCCGAATCGCAAGAGAACCGCCTGAAGCCTCACACCACCAAAACCCCCTCAATCTCGGCAAAGTACTCCTGCTGGTAACACCTCCGCCTTGATTGCCGCCGTGCGACCGTTTCGCTCATAACGTTGCCATATCACGGGAGTGGCCAGAAGCCCCAGGCGGCTTGGTCAGGGGACCAGGTGCGCGTTACAGAGGACATGAGCCGTCGGGCAGCCTCCTCACCGGGGCCACAGAGCGCGCGCCCTGTGTAGGGACGTGCGTCGGTCTGCGTGAACAGCCACTGCCGAGCATCCGGCACTGGATCTCGGCCAAAGCGGAAGAACGGGCAGGCGGCACGCTATTCATTTCCACCCCACAGGCTAAGTAGCTAGCATGATGTCTGCCCGCTCTGAGGGCGCGCGTGAGCCTACGCGGATCACCAAACCGGGTTCGGTTGTGTATAGTTCACCTGTGGATTGGATGCCGAGCAGTGACATTCGTGGAGATCTCGCGTGTGTAGACTCGATTCTGTAGTGAGGGGTCGCCTGGCTGAGCGTAGGAAGCCGGTGGGGTAGATGTGCCGGAGGCTCGCCAGAGTACTGCGTGGTAGCGCACGCGTGTTTGTTTGTAGCATATTCTGGATATTCCGCGAATGGTCGAGGATTAGGGTCACTTATTAAACCATTCATTTCGGCTGCTGCTGCTGGTCGGCATGGATCCAGAATCAGGCAGAAAGTAAACTTCTCACCGTGATGCTGGTCGATGTTATTTGGCTGCTTGTCCCGAAGATAGTAAATGCCTAGGGTGTCGAATAGGGTCCATCAGATAGGCAGGGTCCCTTTAGCGGGCTTCCGTCGTAGAGTCACCAACGCTGCAGCTCCCCACGGGGGCCAGGCACCGTGCACCAGAAGTTCCACATCATCCAGAGCCCCTGTATGTGGCGCTGTTGATTTACGAGATGGTGAGAGCCAGATGCGCAGTTGTCGGTGCTCACGTGGTAGTGTAGTAGAAGAACACGTCGCGCGGCTGCAGATCTGCGCAGCCAGTACGAACTCTTTTTCGACTGTAGCAACATGCCACCCGCGCGGTGTACAATCGGTCTATCACAGGGATTAACCAGTGGCACTGCAATCTGTAAAGACGTGAAAGACTGACTTGGGGCTTGCCTACAGGTCGAGGACGATCAATCCAATCGCGGTTATAGTTCTATCAAAATACGGATGCGTGTGGCGAGGATCACATACCAGTTGTCCCCGAGCTGAACAGGATCCACAACGGCCAATCGAATGGCAAAACGTGCCCACGCGATCTCGCCTTCGGGGCGTACGCCCTGGCTTCTTCTCGCGCCCAAACTTGACGAAGTCGTCGTACGCGACCCAGCTCGCGTCCCAGCCCTGCGGCCAGACGAGTGCACGGGGTGCGGAATGACGACGACCTGCGTGCCCGCTGTCCGCGGTCCGCGAGCCCGGCGAGGAGCGCACGAAGCTTCGGGAGATGCGGGTGCACCTTCGCATTGTATCTATAAACACACGCGTATGTTTAGCATTGTACGGGTGCACAGCCACGGCGGAGCGGACGTACACGACTGCGTCGACCGCGAAGATCAGCGTCGGGCGTACTTGCTCGAATCTAGTGATCCGACGTGAGAGCCGATCGCAACACAGGATTGAACCCTGGCGGTGCGCGTTTTAACCTCTCGAGTACGCCAGTTATGCGCCAAAGTCCGCGGCTGCGCTGACCCAGATACACCCTGCGAACGACGTCAGTGAGAACAAAAGGGTTCCGGTCAGAGGCGGACCCACCTATGGCAGCCGCGGCAAGGCACGCTGCGACGTTTTCCTGTGACCGGGGAGGTTTGTCAGTCGGCTCGAGACACAGGAAGGGCGGAAGAGGGAGCTCCGCCGTTGACTATGACCCTCGAAAGCGCTCATAGACCAAAAAGTTGGTCCCAATAGTGCCGAAATCTGCGACTCGATGTCCGGAAAGATTTGACCAGTCCGCCCAGATACAAACCTAGCCTGGGAATTTTGCATTTCAGTTGTCTGGGCGCGGGCCCGATCTCATGCTGGGCGAGTAAATGGCAGAGAACACACGTACATGATCGAAATATTCAATCCCAATTGTGCTGGTTTTTTGATGCGGTGCTAAAAGGGACTTAGGTCAGTGAAAAGCTTTCTCAGGTGCGCAATTGACTGTCTTTAATGCACTCACGCATAATGCCACCCTCGATGGTTTGGCGGTACGCCTCGCGTCTGTTTTCCCGAACTTCAGCAGATTTTGGGCCCGAAATGTCCAGGCTGTGCGATCCGGGACCAGCCTCTATGAGCACTTTCGGGGTCCTGCTCCGCGGTTTACTCTGTGTTCGCGAAGTAGATATGCATTGGCAAATCGCGTGCTAGCGACGCGGAGGCCGCCACATCACAGCCGACAGGGCCGCCCGCGCCGGATTGCAGAGCAGCAGGACTCCGAAGGAGTATACTGTTCACTGCTACGACCAACTGTTCAGAATCACGGCCGATAGCCCGTTACACTTGAAATTGGGTGATTAACAAGCGTGAAATATGGCTGGTAAATCCCTCAGATCATACTGGAGGTAACGGCACTGGTGCTCCTGAGGGTCTGAAGCACCAGCGCCGGTTCAACTCGGCTGGGTGCAACTCTGTGCACTCAATGTCCATCCAGAAGACATCGACGAGGATGCCCTCTTCGTCGAAGCGGCTTTGAACAGCGCGAACGTCGTCGGGACTCGGAGTTGACGTGCTCATCTGAGCTGGGGTTACCCAAGAGGACCAAAATACAGACAATGCCTGTGTCCGTGACCCCAGTTCACAGCTCATGGAGTTGGTGTAGTGAGCAGTTAGTCGTAGCACGGAGCACCGGTACCCATTTGCTCTGCTGAGTGCGAACGCGGCATGACAGTTTTTCTTTGGCCGTAGTTCTGCGGTAGTGCTGACCTTCTGTGTGCAAAAATGTATAATGCAGAAAGCACACTCACAATGCAGTTGGATGAGTAGTCGGATGCGATGCGGTCTCCCGCCTGCGCGCCGTGGGCAGCAGCGCAGAAACGAGATCGGCGCCACGCGTGTGTAGAGCTCGGCGTACGAGACACGTCGTAATTCAGGCGTGGGGTCCTGTGGGCATGGTTCAGCTGCACAGAGGGGTATACTGTTACGGTCATCTGGTAGGCCATCGGCCGATGGGGGCACGTACTGGCCTCTATGAGCGCTCGGGGTCTGCTCATGTGAGCGGCAGCGCAGCATGTTCTCTGCCCAATTGAGGCGCGCCTCCGCAAACCACGCCGGGTTGGCAGGAGGTAGAGCGGCGCTGTCGACGACGTGGTCGCCCTTGGTGCCGACGACGGCGGTGTGGTCCCAGACGTCGGCCCAGAAGGCATCGATGTGGGCCGTGGACCAGCGGGTAGAGATCCCCGGTAGTCGTGCAGCGCGAGCCCGTGCTTGACGTTGACACTGTTTCTGAACCGGTGCGTGGGGGTGTTCTCAGGCGAGTCTGGAGCCCAGAGGGGTGTCGTGGCATCTTCTGCGGTAGTGCCAGCGATGCCAAGGGTCGTCCGAGGGGAAACCGAAGCGTCGTCCGACATGGCGATGGGATTTTCCAACAGACGTGTAGTCGACACAGATAACGGTGGGATGCGATGCACGAAGATGTTCGCTAGAGCGTACCCCGCAGTGGAAGACGAGCCAAGCCTTGTGGTTGCGAGCTTGAAGCGGCGGGGCGCCGAGAACTTGGCGGCTTGGCCGCCCGGCGTCTAGGGTCGCATCAGGGAGAGCGCTCCGGCCACTTGGCACGCCAAAAAAATAGCGAAAAGTCGACTGAGAAAATGGCACGGTGGCACGCAAAAAAGCTTGAATGGGAAAGGAAAGACAGAAAGTGATGAGAGATGCCGATAGGGCGACGGTGGGTCGAGTAAGCGCATTTCTAACGCAGACTTCGGGCTGATCGAGCGATCCTGCCGCGGCGACGGCGTAGACGCTCAGAGGCCAAAATGAGTCAGGTCCCGCGCCGTTTGTTTGTTTGGGCGGACATCGAAGGAGAATATAAAAGACTGTTGTCTCCGTGCAGCCACCACAGCCAGGCAAGAGTTCACCGCCTACGAACGTTGCGACGACCTTATTATTCAGCGCACCGGCCGTCTAAAAGCTCTCCTATCAGTCCGCGGTTAGGCTGCGACACTCCGATAGACGACGCACCGACTCACCACGTTTGTCCCGATATCCCTGCAACTGCAACGCCCCTCGGCTTCTTCCAAACCTTGCTTGGCGCGGACATACGCAATTCACAACACGCTGCTGTGGCCGTGAATATTCGCACAGTCCTTCCTCCACATATATATAATCCCCCGCCCTACGCCACACCACACTCTCCCTCACCCCCACACTACGTCCCTACGACCACTCGACCCACCCCACGCCCCCACTGCTGCCATGGACCGCTTCCTCGCCCCCCAACACCCCCGACGGGCCCTCGCCCACACTCACCTGACGTACGTCTCTGGTTCGCTTTTTTGCCTTTTTCGCCATCTGACCTGTGGCGCCAGCGAGAACCTGTTTTCCTGGGACACCGAGCACCCGTCGCCTGAAACGAGACCCTCATCGCGGGCTGCGCGTCTTGTACCAGGCGTTCAGCCGCGTTTCCTCAACGGGCACCGACCTGTACCTGATGCCGCGCTCGCGCGCCGAGCTCGAAAACGTTCTGTGCGTACCACGAACCGCCGCTATCTGCGACGCGCCCGCTGACCTGCGCTGCTCTCCCACGCAGGCGGAGATACGCCTACGACGGCATCCACAACACGATTCTCGCAGGCCCGCTCCGAGATCGAGCGCGGCGGCTACTCGCGCGTACGTCCCCTGCGCCCCTGCACACCCCGCGCGCGTGACACACTGACACCGGCCCGCATGCAGATGTGCCACCTCGCGGAGACGTCGATACGCAAGGTGCTCGACGAGAACGACAACGCGGCGTACCTGCTCTCGCTGCACCGCGCGGAGGAGGAGCTCCCCGAGTACGACGCGCCGCGCTTCATCAGGATAAAGTAGGCACGTCGCCGCCGCCCGTTCGTCCGCTCGCTCTCGCTCTCGTCATGCACCATTCTCCATCGCTCTCGTCAAGTCACTATTATTATTACTCGCAAGCATAATCAACATCCAACCCCCGCAAACAGTGTCCCTACGTCAGAACAGCCCGCACACATCCCCACACCACACCCCCTGTAGTACCACCCCCACAGCGCTCGATTTTTTTATTCTGGTATCTTGGGGTCATGTGTAATCTGTACAGCAAGCTCAATGTCAATATATATCAAAGTGTAACATCTACGTACCTCTGCCTCCCGCTGCGTAGGGTGAACGCCTGGGCACTGCTGATCACCGTGTGCGTCGACCCGCGTCACGGCCAGCGAACTTTGCTCTGCTGCGCGCCAGCCCGCGCGCGCGCTGTTCGTGGTTTGCGGCGTTGGCCGTGGGGCGTGGGTTATGGTTCTGTCAGCTGGGATCGCGTCCGTGATGCGTGATTCACGATGAATGATCTGTGCGACGCAGTTCACTCATTCCTGCGTGCTGACATGTGCAGCGATCCCTGCCTCCCGGTGTGTGGTCTCTTGCTCTTGCTCTGAATAATCCAATTGAACGGCCACCTACTCACGCATAACATCGGTCGCGGTCAGAACTACACCACAACCGACCACCGCTCGAACCTCCGGCATCCCATCCAAACATACCCAGCACCGCTCGAACCCTTGCCTATCCAAACATACCCACCACGTTCTCTCTGGACGTCCAGGGACCCGCCCATAAATACATCATGCTCTGGGAACCGTCGACACACCGACCGGCCGACGCTATATTGGAGGCTTTAGTACGGCTGTCGGTGTGTTGCGCAAGCGCATATATGCAAGGTTCGCGGATTGTATAGTTGATGTGGAGACAGATGGGTACGCGGGCGAGTGGCATGTGGCTTTCGTGGGCCTGTCGGGGTGGGGGAATTTTGGCTTTATTAGGTAGTGCGTTTATTTTGTGGGTAGTGACGATGTGTTGATGTGTATAAAGTTGACGAAAAGTTAGTTGAGAGTGGTAGAGACAGACGATGACATGAAGCGTATTACTCATCGCGACGGCGTGTGCGATAATTGGTGGTCTTGGGTTGGTCAGCTTGCCTTGCTCAGCAAAAAAGGGGGGGTATGCTGGGCGCGCGCGCAGACACGTCGTCCAAGATTAAAAAATCCGATTTTTATTGTGGTATGAAGCAGAATTGCCTTCACAAAGTATGTCATAAGTGCGCCTTCGATAATGAGCTGATAGGTGCAGGACCTTAACTTCAAGATTTCTTGTTTTTAAAAAATTGCTTACTAAACCTGACTTGACGAATGAGTGGGGTGTCAATTCAAAGTATTTTCTGCTACCCAGTCTTTCACTAAAATGGCTTCAATGCTCTCCTTTTATCCGAACGCTCAAGTACTCTTCTACACAAGTTGTTTATCAGTTTTCACCATTACTATTAAAAGGGCCGGTATCGATCGGTTCGAAGCGGACTATTTATATTGAAGCCCGAACGAGTTATATCGCGTTTTTCGAGTTGTGTCTTGTTCAAAGAATTGTACCCTCTATTAGCTCTCAATGGTGCGATAACATACGATCTTTTGGTGGCATTCAGACGAGAGCATCATGAATTGAC
This sequence comes from Phlebiopsis flavidoalba, assembly GCA_035772785.1. Lineage (NCBI taxonomy): Eukaryota > Fungi > Basidiomycota > Agaricomycetes > Polyporales > Phanerochaetaceae > Phlebiopsis > Phlebiopsis flavidoalba. The sequence continues at coordinate 30,817 of JAOCPU010000062.1, forward strand.
GAAAGGTTCAACGACTCGATCAAATCCTAAAATTACGATTTGCTGCATCAGAGTAAGATTTGGGTTAGGGTTACCCTTGCATGAGATCATTTGAGTCAATTCGTTCTGCTTACAACTTGGATGTGTGGTCTGCAATAGCGGTAGAATGAAGAAAAAACACTGCACCCAGACCTCTGCTGTCTCTCGGGTCTATGTTCAATTTTGTCGACGTGTAGATCGTTATGTCGAGAGCGAGCTTGTTTGCTTATTCCTCTGCCCTCTTTGTTTTTTTTTTCTCTTTTTCCTTCCAGCTATGTTTGCCACGCTCTGGTCGAGCCACCGTTGATTTCGCGCTCTCCGCATGGGAGTCGGGCGACCGTTGCGGTTGAAGTTTGAAGGTTCTGCAATAGCAAGCACTGACAGCACCACTCACATCCCTGTTTTCATCTCCCTCTGACGGTTAGGCGAGCGTTGCATCCCAGCCAGCCTGCGCGCAGGCGAGATCGATATTGAGAAACCTGAATGTGCCGCTCCGGCCTCGCGGCGCCTAGTGGGTGTCTCCGCCGTGTTGTGGAGACGAGGACCACTCAAGTCACGAAAACGTGCGAAAGGGCCGCCCCTCAGCTCGACCCATTGGGCTGCCCTACGATCCTGCCTTGTGCTCGTTGACCCATACAAGCTCGAACACGAACGCTTCCTCCGAGCACAGTCTCTTCTTAAGACCCCCTTCTTCTTCCTCGACCCCGGACGACGACGACAGTGACGACAACGACGGACAGCGACGATCCCCACCTCCGACGACCGTTGCTCTGGCTTGCTGGCGTTCAGCGGCCTCCACGACGACGCTGTGCGCGCCGGCCCAGGTGCCGCTATTAGGCGGCGCAGAGGGTAGCAATTGGAAAACGGCCTGCGCACGTCCATTTTTTCCCGTAACACCCCCCGGACGTAACAGCGTCGTGTGCGCCTGGCAGCTGCCGCCCGCGCGCAAGCCCCCTACCCACCCCATAAGGCCGGTTTCTGCACCTCACCGACATGCACCCCACCATGGGGACCCGCACTACCGCGAGGGCATGTCCAAGAGAGAAATCAGCGTGCCACAGGCGGAAGCCCAGAAGAAGAAACCGACACGCTCGGGCAACCTTTGGCTACACGTACGGGTGCCCGTTGCTCCCTGGCGACTGCTTTCGGTGCGGATGCTGAACGCGGGCTGGGACGTAAAAATAAAACAGAGAGTGTGACTCGCCGCTCGCGCTCACAAACTATACACTCGACTACATGGACCAGACGTTGGGCCGGACGAGATCGACTTTGTAATCTGTGAGTTGCCGTTCGCTGCGCGGAAAGGATTGGTCCGGTGGCGTCGCTCACGCGCGCATTTCGCGCCTTGACAGGGACCGGAGATAGCGCACGGTAGGTCTTTAATGAACAGCCTGGGGATGCTGGTGACATGTTTCGTAGACACGACAATGATCGCAAGCTTCCACGAAAACGTGAAGGAGATCTACGCGCTGAAACCGCGACATGGCCCAGAGAATGGAAGAGGTCTTTACGAGCAGGGGCATCACCAGTGATTCCCAGTATAGGTAACTTGTCGCGTATTCCAAGAGATCAGGCCCTGACGGACACTATTGTGCCCTTTGCCCAGGCAATAATGACGTTTGGCGTTAAGCCCGGCCCCATTGCATGTGTCCAGCGTTGGCTGCTGACTCTATTCGCGTTTTCTCACAGCCCATCGTGAGTATCAGCTCCTTTGCACTTGATACGCGCAGAGTGACCCATTAAAGCGCTTCTTCTAGAACATCCATGATGCCAGGTAAGATGGTCCTCATATCTCCGCCTGAGAGACAGAGCTGTCCAAAACCCATCTCTATTGCAGGTCCGAAACGATGTTACCGCCGCCGAATTTTCAGGTACGCTGCTCCCGAAGAGAATGCACCTCCGCCGCTGACCGCATCTCCCAAACGTCAGCATATAGGAAGTCGTTCGTTTCCCGTTTCACTACGTACCTAAAGCTATTCCAGCGCGGCGGCTACTACTCCGTGGAGGTGATACGGGACGCCCTTTGGCGGTCATCAGCCTCAACACGATGTATACTGTCTCGACTCCAATAAAGTGAGTTGCCGTCATCGCACGACGCTCACTCGAGAGGATGGGAAGCGGTCCGCTGACAAGTCGCCTGGCGACGCCACGCCAGCCGTGGGAGGCTGGCGAACGCAAAGACCCACAAGACCCCGGGAACCTGCAGCTCGATGGCTAGAGGTTGCAAATGCTGCAGTCGTTCCGAAGCAGAGGCATGCAGGTCAGCGCAGAACGTGTCTACTCAACGCCCATTCAGGGGGTTTTGCTTAATGGCGTGTGACCCTTGTCTCGACCCAGGTGTGGATTAGTGGCCATGTCCCGCCGTCCGCGCGAAACTTTCACTCTGAATGCGTATGTCCTTCCTGTTATGCAGAGGTTTATGCGCCCACAACTCTTTCCGTTAGCACATTCGATATGTTGAGCTGTCTCTACGGTATCAAGATACGATTCTAGGCCATCTCTTTGGCGTGAGTACTGCCCTGCTCCTGCGGCCTAGTGACGGTTCCACTGACCATAGCCTTGGTTGCGCGTTTCTGCGCGTTCTAGCATATGAATGTTGATCATGTACGTCCGCGTGCACATGTGACGAACAGATTCGTTCACAGCTGACTGTTCGCCTTTAGTTCTTCTTTCTCGATGCGCGAGAGATTGCAAACAAATCGCACAGCAGGGGCGAGTGATGAAGCCCGGACGATGGGTGGGCACAAGGACCTGTACCAGACGCTCCTCAAGACGTTTGATCACTTTGATGTCCCCGAGCGCAAGCTGGGACCTACGACAGCCTCGCGGGTTGCCAATGTCGCGCCCGTCGGTCGTGCCCCAACCCCTATTTGCCTTCCTTCAGAATCTTCTCGTACAACATCTCCGGATCTCGATACGAGGCTGGGGCTCTCGGGGATACGAGCGTGGCACCGACGAGGGGGACAGTTCATTAACGGCTCGGCGTCACCTTGGGGATTACATGGATCGGGAAAGGAAAAGCTGTGCCACGACGGGGGTGCATCGAACGCGTCGTGGAGATGCGCGTTGGGCAGCCCGTGGCACTCTAATCCGCATTCGCCGTCGCGGACGAACCGTCTGTACACTCCGCTCGGGTCTTCGCGCAGTTTTGTGAGTGTCAACGCAGTGCAGGGTCACAGCGTGTTTCTGATGCAAAACGTCTGCGCGAGCAGTAATATATGCCGAACCTGACGGGGACGGCGAAGCATTTCGCCCAAGTGGAAGCTCGAGTACCTGACGTTTGCGCCACAGGCGCTGCACCCGCCGCGCACCGCGACGGCAGGCTAAGGTAAGAACGGGTTCGTGTACCCGATTCCGTCTGAAAACACCTGCCCCGCAAGCTGCGCGACGCGAACGTGACGGCGAGCAAGTACGCGCCCGTACGCGATGGCGGACCTGACGATCCCGTCGTGGACGGCGCTGGCGCGGCGGCTGGCGAAGGCGAAAAAAGAGCTCGAAGCTGCGGCGCCGGTTCCTGGCGGTACATGTACATGGGGGGCCATACGGCGAGCTGTAGGCCCAGCGTGGTGTGAGATAGTGTTGATATTTACTGGTTGTAGTGTGTACATTTGTATTTGGGCCAGGAATCCATTGTCGCGCGTGTTTCCAGCTTTCCCTCGCGAGGCGTCCCGGGCGGCTGCTGGCGAAGGTGGTCGTCGTGGCGACGAGGAATTGTGGGTAGATGTGTTGCGCGTGCTAGGCGGGGACGAAAAGCTCTCAAAAACCGTCATCGAGGGTTGTGTATTCCCTTGATTCTATACACCTGGGTCGTACAGTCTCTCTCTCTGTTTGTCTCCAGAGCCCCACGGGATTTTTACACTCTTTTGTCGTGCGGTTGGGCCCTTCTTCGCCAGGCTTTTATCATCCTGATCCTTCCTGTTCATCCTTGTTTCTTCCCATCATCATCTTTCCGGATTGCGGCGGTTTGTGCCCAGAGTTCATCACCTCCATCTGCTTATTTTCGAGCTGTTGCAGAGGCCTCTCAGCCTGTTTATTGTTTCCCCGGAAACCCCACACCTCAGGCTCCCCCTCGTATTCGACCTTCGGCTGGCCCGAGTGCTCTCGCTGTCCCACCACCACCGTTCGCTCCAACTGCTCTCATTCGTTCGCCACTCCTTCTTCCAATTCTTCTATATATTCTCTATCATTATGGCCGCGGTTAAATCTTCAAAATGATGGCCGCCAAACTTGCCCCTCCGACTCCTTCATCCCAAACCACCATCCCCACTCCCGCTCGAATTCGATCTCCTCCTCCTCCTCGCATTCCGCCCACTCGCGCCCGCAGTCCTTCCCAGGGCATCCCCTTTATGCGGAATCAGGGGGCAGTCATGCCCCCCACGGCCGAGGACTTATATCGTGCGTCTCTTCCCCCCTACGCTTCAGCAGCAGCCCATGGTAATCACCACGCTCGCCACCTCTCCGACGCCTCCCACTCCTATGGCTGGTCCAACGATCTCTTGCTCACTCCAGGCGACTCGCCGCCGAACCACAACCTCGCCAACCCCGCTTTGAAGAGCCACTTCCGTCAGACTCACATCAGGGCCCAGCGTCGCACGCTTCGCTTTTCGCCCTCCTCCCCCCCTCCCCTTTCGTCTCACCTCTCCTCTCTCTCCCCCCTCCCTTCTCCCCCCCCCCTTTCTTCTCCCGCGCGACACGAGAGCGTGCACTCCTCGTCCAGCGAGACCGAAGACATTGGCATGTACCTTGGCCCCACCGCCACCGACTACAACGCCGCCATGTACGTCCCCCCACACATGCTCGGGGCAGCCCAGACATGAACGCCGCCGGGGCCTTTGGCCGCATGAATCTTGGGCCAGACACGCCCTCGAGAAGCTCGCCGCCAACGTCCGCGCCGCAACAACGACGAGCGCATCCGACCCGCGCGAAGCAGATTTTTGTCCAGGCATGGTGCGCCATAATCTCGTGGAATCGCTCGATATCACCCTTGCTCATTGAACGCCCAATTTCTGCCCACAGGCTCACCGCAAAACTATGCGCCCTACCCCGACGGTAACGTCCCCCGCCAGGGCCCTCTACTTCTCGTACCGCTCCGTGTCTGTGCGATCAGTATGGTATTCCGCACATAAACACTGCCACGCTGGGCAAGGCCATCAGGCTTTGTTTTCCTACAATCAAAACAAGGCGTCTTGGGGTCAGGGGGAACAGCAAATATCACTGTGAGCAGTCTCGATAACTCCCGCTCGGATCACTCTGTGCCAGAATGCTGATCATCCATCCATCCACTTTCTCGCAGACTGCGGCATCCGACCTGCCACTTCTACCGAGGCCGAGTTCCTGCAAGATTACATCCGGAAATCGAACAACAACGCTGCACAGCAGTCCGTCAACGCGGCTCGGCTAGCCAGCGAGCAGGCCGAGGGGGGGCAAGGGCTTCCGATGACGAAGACGACGACGAGTCGGATGGCCCGAGCTCTGCCAACGCCTCGAAGCGCAACTCGCTCAATCTCAGCAACGGCGCCGAAAAGCAACACGCCGTCGTCTTCCCCGACGAGAAGACTCCCACCGCCGCCTCGCTGCTTTCCCAGGCGCAGGCGTCGCAGCGGTCATCGAGCTCGTTCCCCTCACAGGCCTCCATCCGACGCCACGCGGGGCCCAGCGATGCGCCACTGTCCGCGGGCGGTGCCGCCGCCGTGCCGTCCCAGTCGCCCTCCGAGGGCGCCGTTCCGCCTGCCATGATTGCCCTCGCCACACGGCGGGCTCAGCGTGCGACAGATGCCCCACCTTCCCGAACATCGAGGAGGCGCTCGGCCCACGAACTCGACATCGCCACAGGGCGTCGCCGCGCGCGAGGTCTGGGCCTGGTTCCAAGAGCACCTCGACGCCCTGCTCGACAGCGTCCGCTCGTTCCGCTTCGACATCCAGTTTTGAGATGCACGTCCGCACCTTCTGCGTTCCCAACCTCCAGGGTGCGCACCGTGAGGTCGTGCATGCGCCCGCCGTCCGCTGGCCTCATGGCCAAGGCTGATGCTATTGTGTATGATGTATGTGACGTTTTGCTCTGCTCTTGTTTGACAGCTCATCATGACCCGTGTGTCTGGCAGGAAATTTTGGAGTTCTTGCGCTCCCAGATGCTGTCCCCGATGTCCGCCGCGACCCTCGCAGGCCTGCGGCAGCTCGCGGACAAGATGGAAAAGATCCTCCTCCTCGTCGCCCTCGAAAGCTACGGCAACACGTTTGTCGAGCCCAAGGTCGAGCTCGGCGCCCGCTTTTGGGCACCTCGTACGTGAGTAGCCTCGCGTCATCTTCGGTCACTTCTTGATGCTCACATCTGTTCGATCACTAGTGCGGTTCCTCGGACATGTACCAGTGACGCAGGCGCTGAGCACGGTGCTCACGAACCCGAAACAGCTCGTCGAGATGAAGAAGTCGTGGCTCAAGATCGACTTTGACTCGGTCCGCAATCAGTCCGCCCTCGTCTGCAACTGCCGCCACGAGGACCTCTCGCACCTCCTCGAGGTCGAGTTTTATGACGCTCCTCGATGGCATGTCCAAGACGACGGCGAAACCCGGTGCGGGACGTCATAGGGCATGGGCAGACAAGTGCTGCGACAGGCTGATGGTGCGGACGTGGCGAGGACCGGGCGACAATGAGCTCTGGCAGCTAGCGTGAGCGTCCTGATCCGCTGGGGGCTTTACGTAACGAGCCACGAGGTGATGCGCGATTTGGTGAGCTGTATACGTCTTCTTTCTTTTTTCGTTCTCATGCTCACCTCGGCGCAGACAATACGCAGTGACCCCGCGTTTGGCGCATTCCAAATATTGAAATTGTTCCTCGAGTACGTGGCCTGTCTCGACGCTTCTGCCCGCGCGAGTTTCGTAATGCTGATACTCCCGTGCGCAGTGACTGGATCGCCCTAAAAACGTGCTCCGAACACGTCGCGCTCTCGATAAACTCGGTTCGCAGCCTCGGTCGAACCCGTGATGCAGCAGCAGTTCTTCTCCCTCTCGCCGATGGACGGCCAGGAGAACTCGGCAACCCCCTCGGCGTCCGGCCAGGGCTGATCGCCAACACGCCCGACCACCTCGAGCATGCTCGCTGCGCTGCAGAGCGATCCCTTCGGCGGGCCTCGACCACACCGCGGGCTCGTTCGGCACACGACTCCTTCGTGTCGATGACATATATGTCACGACGACCACACCCCCAAGGACGACTCGCTCGCGCTCAGCGTGGCCGGTCTCTCATTCTCCGACTACGTCTCGGGCGCACCCAGCCTTTGACGTCTCTTGGCTTCACGCACCACGATCTGGGCCTCGGCGCGTCTGGCACGCCGCCGCCGTCCAGCGAGCCAGGGAGAGCGAGACAGAAACGAAATCGGACGCCCTGAATCGGAACACTCGCGGGGGTCGTCGCATACTCGTCGTCGTCGTTTGCCGACATTCTTTCATCTGCTCATATTGGTCGCTGGGATTTTTTCTTCTGTTATCTATCCGTACACTTACTGTTGCCACATAATCTGCCTTTCATTTTTTTGTTGCTTGCTTAATTATATTGGTATGGCCTGCACAATGTATCGGTTCGCTCCCTCTTGTTTCGCGTTGCTCCCTGGTGTCTCAATGAAATGCCTCTTCAAACCGCCTGGAGTTTTGGAACTTGCGCGAACGGACAGTCTCATGATGTGCATGGTAAACTCTGCAATGGTCAGACCATTGTAGGCAGTTCACGGCAGCGGACAGCAGACACAGATTTGGAGAAGCCCAAATACTATTTAGCCCGCCCTGAAAACTATGTCACTATGCAATTGCCTGCGAAACGCTAAGATAGAATAGCAGAGATGAGTAGGGGTGCTTGGTATCCAATATACAAGCTTTTATCATGACTCTCTCTGCAACAGATCAGCACTGCCATTTTCCTCCACCGTCTCAAGCTTCTCCAACCACCTCAGGTCCTCAGGAACAGGCACGGACAACCCTGGTTCAGGGACAGCAGGCGTCGGCGCAGCTCGCGGCGGCAGCTCGCCGCCCGCCGTTTGGAGGCGTGACGTCGTCGGCTGCAGGCAAGTCGACCTTGTTCGCCTTTCCAGTGAGACGCCTCGATCTCCTTCTCCGCCTTGGCCTTGTTCTCGGCCGTGACGCGTGCCTGGTTGGCCCTCGAACCACGCTTTCTTCGTCTTCAGGTCAGCTCGGTCAGACGCGGGACGTCGGCGGTCGACGTCGGTGGCGGGATGGAGAGCGAGAGCAGCGCGGAGAGGGTCGCCAGTGGGACGTGGAGCTTGTCGACTGACGCCTCGGCTGGCTCGGCTGGCCAACGGGCGACGGGCGCAGGGTTGCCGCCCTTCTTGCCCTTCTTGCCCTTGCCACCGACGAAGTACGAGTCCTCCTCCTCGCCCTTCTTCTTTCTTGCGCACCACCATGCCTCTGTTTGTGGTGCCTCGACCTTGCGGATATCGAGTTCAGGCACCACACCGGCAACAGAGGCCTTTTGTGCCTTCTCCGCAGAGAGCGTTGGCGGCGCACCGCCGGTCTTCCCAGAGAAGTAGTCGATCAGGGTATGGCAGTCCTCAATCTGCGCTGGAAGGCAGGCATATCTGCCTCTTCACGGAGACGATCGCCGATGTCCTTCTTCTTGGCCTGCTCGTCCGCCTCGCGCTGTGCGCGCGCACGCTCGGCACGACGTGCACGGTCCTCCTGGAGCTTCTGGTAGAACTTGTCGTTCGCGTCGCGGTAGCGCTGGGCAGACTCGCGCATTGAGGTTGTAGAGCGTGTCGAGCTGCGCCTGCAGCTCCGTCCGCTCGTCCTGCAGCTTGTTGCGTGCCTCCTGTGACTGCTCGGCCTGCCTCTTCAGCTCGTCTAGCTCTGTCTGGATCGCGTCGTACTTCTCAGACATTGCCTTGCTCTCCGGGTCATCAAGTTGCTTCCGCAACTCGTCCGCGGGACGCGCGGTCGGCCTCAATGGCTGCCTGGTCAGCTTGGAAGCCCCCTCAACTGTCCGCAAGTTTGCGCTTCAGCGTTGAAATCTCGGCAAGTGCACGCTTTCATCCCCCAGCTTCAGGTTGCCAGACTCGATTTGTTTGTCGAGTTGCCTACGAGTCATGAGAAGCGGGCCCATGTCGCGTACAATTATGCACTATACCTAATGCGGTCATCGACCTCTTGAACATTCTTGTACGGAAGCTTGGCCTTGGCGCGCGTTCAGGTCTTTTATCTGAAAAACAGGCGAGCGGAGATCAGCAATGAGGGTAAGTGGTGGACACGACTATGACGCACCTTCTTCTGAACGCCATCCTGGAGGGCTTTCAATTGATCAAAGACCTTACTGCGAGCCTGCTTAATGTTGCCCTGCGAAGTGCGGATCTCTGCGAGCTGGTCCAGAAGTTGTTTTCTCCGCTCCTGTGCAGGTCCGCTTCTTCCTCCCGACACATTTGTCTTTGACAGAGTTCTACGGCCATGGGGATACGAGTGAGAACGGTCCCTGCGCAGATATGACATAGTGATCAGACGAGACACACCAGACGGGTCTGCAGACCGTCAATCTCAGCCTTGATTTTGTTCTGCTCGGCATCGTAAGCAGCAGGCTTTTCCGGTTTACCAGTGCCGTAGACAGTGAGCTCTATCTGGGCCGAGGTAACCGGTGCGCTAGCAGCGGTGACGGGTGTCGAAGTGCACAGTGGAGGGCGCAGAGGCCTTAGGCTTCTTGCCAGCGCCGTTCCGGTCTGCTTAGCTTTGGTAGAGGCCATGATTAGCTGAAATTAAGAGGACTGCAGCGTCCTTTTGGTAGTCGAGTCAACGAAGGTGGTGGTGGTAGTGCAGATGCAGGGGAAACCGTGAGAAGGTCTCCGAGAGTCCAGGAAATTAGACCGGATAATGAGACGAGGTGGTTGGGAGCCTGAAATTACGTGACGTGGCTCAGACGCATTTCAGCATCCAATCCTCATCAACCGTTGCCACCAAGCCCCCGCAACCCCACATGGTCGTCGTCTGAGCACTGAATTCTTACGACTTCACTCAGTGAAACGGGCAAGAATAGAGAATAATGGTATGTTACACAACAGCATGCAGAGAAAGACAAGGAAAAAGTGCAAGGTCGAAAAGACGAGTCCAGCAGCTGCTCAGAAGACAATCTTCTGGTCCAATTTTTCCACCTCCTCCACACACTCCTTGTACAATTCCCGGTAGTCCTCCTCCTTGTCCGCTCGCCCTCCTTCTTTTTCGACTCATTTTTTCTGGTCTAGGACATACCATGACGCAGCTTGTTGGCCGCTTTGTTGAGCTTGCCTGTCCGAGTTCTTCTTTTGAGGTAACGAAGACATATGGGATCCCGGCGTCTTCGCTCATGACGGGAAGATGCGAAATAATATCATTGGTGTAATGTCGGCAGCAAGAACGAGCACAGACTGGATATACTGCGTCAGTATGAGATAAGCACGTATGAGCAAGGTGTACTGACCCCTTCTCTCCCTTACGGATTCCCTTGACCACTCCTTGACACCACGCTTCACTTGCCGTTGTTTTGAAGCTTACGCGCGTAATCGTCATTTACACTGCCCATATGAAGTATATTCAGAGTACGCACCCTTCTTAATCGTCTTGTGAAGCTTCTTAAGCAATTTCTTCTGCGCTAACGGGATGCGCAATGGGGGAGAGGTACTCCAGAGGGATGGACAATCTCCTCCTTTTCCTTCTTCTCTTTTCTCACAACCTAAAGGATATCAGCAACATGTTCCATACTGTGCGACGCCGACACACTAACCTTCGCAGCTTCCGCATCTCCCATTTCTACATCCTCGCCCACAGGGTACTATAGATTCGGTGACCTCCTCAGTGACCTCCTTCGACTTCCATCTTGTGCTTTTTCTCGGACTTGTCCTTGGCCATTTTTGGATAATGGGACAGAGATATGGATGAGGCCTGAGGACTGAAAAGTACCAGAAGGGATAGTGTAACAGGAGTGTATTTCGATCGAAATTCGAGCACGCAAAAAATGGGCGCTTCATAAAGCGCGCACGTGACTATTTATTCCCGTCATCATTATCAGGTGATCTGTCATTGTGTCACGCTCCTCAACAACCCCCCCGGAGCTCCTGCCCTGCAGTCTCCAGACCGTTGTTTAATACTGCTTTTAAAATCGTTCTGGGTTGAAAGTTTTGTCATGCATCGTTCAGATTGCTGTCCAGTTTTGCTTTCGCGTCGACATGAAGTTACAAAAAGGTGTATAATGTGGCAGATGATGCTGCTTGCTGTGGAGGCCTCGCGAGCCTACATGGGTCTACTGATCTTCATGGTGTCTCCGGAAGTCGGGAGGTCGCTCGACTATAAGAGATGGCTCACGAGCAGCCTGGCAAGTCTGCCGGCGTCAGTATGTATAGTGATGCTGGCGGGGCCGGACGTGGTCGCCTGACCCTCACTGGCAATGGCAGACTTCGTACATGTCCATACATATCTATGGGTTCGATTCACAGGAGAAAGTCTATCTGCAGACCGAGGGCGAAGTCCAGAATTGAAGAAATTTCGAGGATGGTTCGCTCAACGCCGCCACATACATAACGCCACAACGGGTTTCAGCATGGCGCCTCCGAGTCATCTTGCCTTTGACCACCACGTCCGAATTTCTTCCTTCATCCTCGTGTTCTGATTTGTGCCTCTCGCAATGTTCTCTCTGGGCTCAACAGCCCTCATCTCCAACTCATCTGCAGAGAAATGAGATCATAAGGACCCGCAGTGTGCAAACAGGAAGAGCGTACAAAGATATAGCAATCACGATTGGAGTTACTTGTCTCGATCCACCCACGTATATGGCTCTTTGGAAAGCTAGCTAAGGATGCTTGTTAGTCCCTATGTCTTCTGTTCCAAAACTGTGTTCTATCACGCCTTGGATACTCTACTATCGTTCGCAGGAAAACGGCGTCAGGTCGTCATCCGTCGTTGCTCCTCCCAACTGTGCGCCTATCTCAGCTATTCTGCCGCCGCTTCATAGGTCCAACATCCCATACACCGTTAATATGCGCTTCCCGTCTTACCCAACCTACAAGGGAAAGGACGTGCAGAAGCTATGTATGTAGGCTCGTCACATGAGGATTGGCTCGCTATTGCCCTTTATATGATCCCTCTTTCGGTCGGCTTCATCTCAATGCGCAGCGCTCAGGACTCTCAGCAAAGCAGTTTCTTCCATGATCAGCTAGCCTGCTGAGTACTAGGGTTTCCTACACCCGTCCGAAACAAGCTGTTTACTGTGCATCCTTCACGATCCGATGACCTGTTTAAAACCGGGGACCTGTGTGATGAAAACTTTCCGCAGAAAAGTTTCCTCATATACCGACATAAACACTCATGTTTTGGGCTTTTCTGGATCATCATGGACCTGTTTCGCGCTGTTGCAGGAACATCTCAGGTCGTGTTCGGACGCCGCGCGCAAACGAAAAGCCCGCGATTGGACCACATTGTGCGTGCGGATCATTCCACTTCAAAGCTTCACGATGTCATCAGTCCAGAGACTTGTGCCTTTGATGCTTTCCAATACTAAAACAAGTGACTGCGTAAAGAGCAGTCCATGTAATCTCTGATCGTGTAGTGTATGGACGACGCGTGACCGAGGTTGATTTCGTGATCTGGACCAGGTCAGGGCCCCCCCGCGCGACCTCTTGAACCGAACCAGCCCCTCGTTTATCCTTCTCCCCACCAAGCATCTCTCCTCCCACGACCACATTTTAGCGACCCTCACGACTACTCGTTCACTAAACATTCCAACATTCTAAACAATGGAGTCTAATTTTGGTCTCTTCACTCGCAGCTTTGGTACTTGCTCCTGGCTCCGGCCCCCCCGCCATCAACGTAAGTCCCACCTTTCCCTTTCCTCGTCGTGTCGCTCACAGCGCCATGCCCATGCTGCGCCTTCCCTTCTACCTCTCCTTTCTCCTTGTCTCCCGGCTCTACCTCCTCGTCTCTCTCCTGCGGAGAAGATCGCCGAGCTCGAGGTTGTCTGTGAGAGCAACCGGGCGCCCGAAACGTGTATCTGTTGCAACATCACCGCCTCTCGACAGCCGAGCGGTACTCGCCAGCAGACCAAGTTTTTTGCAAGTCGTCTCTCAACTTGAAAGAGTTGAAGGCCGAGTCTCGCGTGCGGAGAAGGAGCGCAGTGTGGCACTCGAGGAGACTGTCAAGGAGCTCGGGGAGGCGAAGGCGTGCCGTCGAAGCGGAGAGGGACCGGTTCGAGTTTGCTCTCGGTGCGGTCGAGCAGCAGGTTGCTCTTGCGAACGAGTGAGAACGAGGAGCTGATGGCCTGCATCGACGTTTCGTGGTGAAGCGGCTTTTTTTATTTGCTATGAGGGCCGTTCTGCTGAAGACGCCGAAGCAACAACTCGCTACTCTACTGCCCTCGACGCCGTTCAGAACGAGTCTGCCCCTCGTCAAGTTTGCAGAAGGCACCAAGCTCGAGGACACCACATTGGAGATATGGCGCGAATGAGAGCGCAAGATTTGTGTCGTATAGCACGCGACCAATCTTCGTAGCCCGAGGTTGCACACTATCTCGGTCTTGAGCGCAACGACCTTCGCACTGAGGTCGGGTCGGGCAGTCTCCGCGAGCGCGATGACTTGGTCAAGTGTTGTCAAGAAGCCAGAGCAAAGGTTGCTGAGTATGGCCTTCAGAGGGCTACGCAGGGCTGCGAACTGACCGACTCATCGCTGTTTCCCTCAGGGTCGCTCAACGGCGAGATCAAGGAGGTCACAAAAAGGAGCGCAACCAGCTCCTCGCCTGTCAGAGCGCACGTATGAAGTGAAGAGGACCTCGAACGCGCAAGCTGTCGGCCGTCATGACTGCTGATGAAAGCCGATCTCACTGAAAACGCCTCCTCAGACACGGAGGCAAAGGCTGTGAGGAGCTCACCGACAGCAAGCTGCGACGGTCTTCGCATGGAGCTCGACACAGAGCGCGAGGCGAGCGCGAAATACGATCTCTCTCTTATCTCTGCTATGACTGCTCACCATGACGAGGCTGCTGCCTCACCTCTCAGAGTCATAGGCCTCAACTCAACTACCCGGCACGAAAGACACCTCATTGCTTACACCTTGTGGGACGAGCCATCGCTGACCAGGACGAAGAAGAGCAACGACCTTCAGAGCGCTCCCAGGTTGGGCCGTCTCTCGTCGCCCGGGCCGTTCATCTCTCCAGCCAAGTGCTCCCGCCTCTCCAACAAGTGTTCCCGTCTCTCCAGCAAGCGCTCCCGTCTCTCCTCTGTTATTGTCGCTCCTTCAGCGTGAGAAGGCGAAGTTGGAGTGCGACCTCGTGAATGAAGTCGAGGACATTACGGGCTTCTTCGGGATACGCTCTACGACCCCCTTGAGATCACGAAGCTTTGCCAGCTCCGGGCCATGGTAGAGGAAGCTTCGGCCGAGTTCACGGCAATGGCTGGGCGTCAGCACGAGACCGAACGTAGCGCCCTCGAGCAGACTATTCTCAAATGTCCAAGCTGAACGCGACGCCGAGTTACACTGTAAGCCGGCTCGCTCTGGAGAAGCGGCTTGCCGACGCCGAGGGCGGCATTTACGTTGGAGCGGAACAAGAGAGCTCAGTAGACCCGAGATTGCCCTCGCTGCACGCTGACAGGAGTAAGGAGAGGAACATCGAGCTCTCTGCGGAGCCACAGAGCGCGGTGCGTTTTGCGCACAATGACGGTCGAGGAGGAGAACAAGGTGGCTGAAGGGCGCAGTTGTTGGAGGTAGCAGAGGAGGCTCACGCGTCGTACTGAGGAGGACCTGGAGGTATTCACGTCACATCGCGTGTCAGCTCTGAAGGAGGAGAAACAGAGCGGCCGTGAGACCTTGAGCCATAGAGAAGGTTTGGCTTCTGTGGAACGCCGACTCGCCCACCATTGGGTCGATGCGCTGTGCAACATGCTCGCGTCCTTCAAAGAGGGAAAATGGGCAGCTTGTCGGGAGAGGACGACGACTCGGACTTGGCCAGGAGTGTCTCGTACATGGACCTGTCCCGAGCTTTCAACCCCTCTGGGCAGCCAACGTGGCCCTCAGGGCACACAGCGCACGAACTACGACGAGGAATCGCACGATGAAGTTCTTGAACTTTGGCCGAGTCTGACTCGGACAGTGTTGAGGGTGACGAGTACTCTGACACCGACGAGTCACTCCGACACACTGACGACTCGCGACGCGTAAGCATCCTGCTTGGTAGCAGCATGTCATTACATCGCTTGTCTGTTGTTAGACACTGATCACATGTTTTGGTAGCTCATAGATGTCCGTTCTTTCGCAGCTCCCGGATCATTCAACTATCTATCGCTACACGATTCTATAATTGGCTGGCAACTATAGATCCTTAATACCGAAGCCTGGAGCTTCATTATTACGGGCTCAACATATCCACACCTAATACGCGAAGACCACGCTCGTAGATCGAAGACGTCCCACCGCCGCACACCATCCCATCATCGCCTCGACGCATATACCCAGCATTCACATCGCGAAATACCCCATGGCACTTTATTCGCATACCGCATGGAGACTACCGGCACTTCAGTCTCTCCTCCGCCACCTCGACAGGGGCATCACACTCATCCTATGAATACATTAACGCTGTCACTCGTGTGCGTGTCTCAATGTCACACACATTCCGACGAGACTGCAATTCAGTCTCTTGTCAATTTCTCCATTCCGCCACCCTCGACAGGGGCACAGACTCATACTCAGGCCATCACTCTGCACGGGGGGGGGGGGGAAACTACACATCCCCGACGAGACTACAATTCAGTCTCGTCAATTTCTGCCTCCGGACCCTCGACAGGGGCACACATCATCCTAGACCATGTCACTCGTCCCCACTTCACACATCATTCTCAAGACCTGAGACTGCAAAAATTCAGTCACGTCACCCCTTTCGCTTATCACGTGCGGAGACTCCCTCCCACCAGTTGACCTTGGTGGCAAAGCATTGGAGCCGGAATGTGTGCAAGACAATGCTCCATGTTCCTGTAATGTCTTCCATGTCTTTTTTCCTCCCTTAGTTTATTTTCCCGTCATCTCCCCATCTCGTCTGTCATCCCCTGCCTTCCTCGTTTAACCCATCCTTGACTCCTCAGCAACCTGCAAACATTCCACAGTCCCTTCGCCTCGCCACGTTCAACACGCCCTGTACCTGAATCCTGGACGCAGGATGTCTCGCGGACCAAGACTCGAGTTTTACCGCCCATCTCTGTGTCGAATCCGGAGCTGGTTTTGCGCGTCCTCAGGCGAGAGTGACAAAACGCACGAGACGAAATTAAAGACCCATCTCGAGGAATACTCGAGTTGTTGAAAACAATCTGAGTTACGTGTGATAGCGTTTTGAAAGGACAGTTTGGCGTTCGTACGGGCGCACCCCGTTTACTTCGTTTAGGATATATTTGAAAAAGCCCAGATAGATGGACGGAACATTGTCCAACCCCCTTCCCGCCCTGCGCATCTTGATTATGTTACCGTATAACACAGCCCGGCCTGCCCCGGTCTGGACAAATACTAGTGTCTTTCTCGCTCATCCATTCCACGTTGCACGTAACCGTAGGTGTGTCCTGAGATGAACAGTAAAACACGGAGAACACCGCGCCACACCTCTGGCCCGACACCGCCCTGAAAGCGTCTCTCAGCCCGCCGCCCCTTTGACACGCGCTATTCACCATACATTCCACTTCTTCACCTTTACTGCCCGCCGTCACCGCCAATTACCATACTACCCTCGACTTTGCCTCTGGGCCAGTGCGGACACGCTAACGCAGAGTGTGTCCACTTCACGACCGACTAATCAGTAACCACTTTAACACCACACGCAATCCAGCCGTCGTTCAAGCTTCAAAGACAGTGTCGAGGTCCGCTGAAGGTACCTACTATCTGTGTGTGCTAAAACCTCTGACAGTGCTTGAAAATCGCTGACCCCGACGTCTAACAAACGTAGGACATCTGCCGGGTAAGATGTATTTCCAAACAGGAATCATCTACGACCAGAGCATCGTTCGAGCCAGTCTCAGAAACAGCCCGTAATACTGGACGCGGCCCTCTAATAGACCCCCAGCAAGCCGCAGTCGCCACACGCAAGCAGGTCACCGTTGTGACAGAAGCGCTCAACAGTGAGCACATCCCAGCCACTAGTGTTTGCGCGGCACTCCAATAAGCTTCTGACTCGCGACTTCCCCCGCGCTGAACTCGATTGGATAGCGCCATCATCCAAGCGGATCTGACGGAGGTGTGAAACCGCTGTCTTCAAATAGCTGCGCCCCGCCATCACAGACGACCGAGGTGTCCAAGAAGTCGTCCCGCTTCGCCTCGTACATCTCTCCCCCCACCATTCATCGCGGGATCCGGCTCCTCCCTCCTCTCACCGTCAAGGATACCCAACACCGACCGGCACCAATCATGAAGTTCAAGGTTCTCGTTACGGTCTTCAGCGACGCCAAGTCTCAGGTGTCATGAAGCTGGGCAAGTCTCTCGCAAGCAGATCTCTGTACAGCATCGACCTCTCTTCCATCACATCGGCTAGGATTGGCGGCGCTTACAAATCATGTAGAGCCCATACGGCATGATACGAATGGTTAACAGATCGGCAGCAGGCATCGTTGTGACAAGGCAGGTGCGTTGATGTGTGCTGTAGCCTGCTTGGTATGGCGCACCGAGCTCACGCTCGCGATATATAGGATCACCCCTGGCTATACATCTCCTACCGCCAGAGCTAGAGGAAGAAGCGTATCTTCAAGCGACACATGGACGTAGGCCTTCACTAGTTCTGTAGAAACGTCTGGCCACAATGGCCTTACCCGGAAAGGCACGCATTATAATTTCTCGATATACCACTGTCAGGCCGCAACCCCGCTCCACGTGCAGGATTAGCCGCCCTCAGCCCCTCCATACATCCCCGCCCCCCTCCTACGGTGTCACCTCGATGTCCAGCAGTCACTATCAACGCTCTAGCCAGGACATCAAACAACCGCATGTTCTACGCTCGAAAGGTCTGACTATCAGCCGACGCTGCCCGTGCCCTTACGGCCAGGACGATACTAACAGGCACACACAGCCTGCACGTATCAGCAGGCTTCTGGTGCACCTCACCGGCTTGACGGATCTCCTCAGCTGCCGTTGCCTTCGCGCGCAGTCGCCAAAGAACGCGCACCTCCCAAAACTCGCTAGCACCCAAGAGGATCTATTCAACGCAGCATTAATACCTCCACATAAACATAATCCCCGTACGGCGGACAACCGTTCGTCTGCACCTACGCATGATTTTGTATTAATTACCGGTTGCTCGTGAGCCGGAGGCTTTGAGCACGCCCTGTTAGTATCATCTTGTATCCGACAAGGTCGGTCACTTAATCGGCACTGTTTGCGCCATACAAGTCTGCACTCGAGAAGAAGTAGAGATCTGCCGTTTACGAGTCTTCATCATCACGCAAGTTTGAAGGCCAGCAGAGGATTGGTAGGAGGGCTTCTACCGGCTGCACGAGTAGCCCACACGGCAAGCGCTGGTGTCGTGGGGGTACCTTCACGGACGGGCGACTCGGACGCAACCTTTACATCCTCCTATCGCCTGTGAGTTTTGAGCCACTACAGGTGTCTGGGTGGCGTTGATGCTCAATGGAGATTTGACAGAACCCACTGACAGCACCAGCAACCGGTGGCAGAAACTTTGCAGCAACGGATCTCGCAGCAGCACGGTGCACACTCGACCTAAAACATTAATACGGGATGTCTGCGCCAAATCTAGCTGAGGGAACCACCTCCGTCGCGTGATGGTACTTAGAAGTGAATAGGAGCTGACGCATGTCGCCGCTTTCTAGGTCATAGAGTCTCGATGGCCTCACACCAGCGTTCGCCATCTACAATCCACGACATCAAGCCCTCAAACCAATTATTCATCGAACGCCTAGAGCTCCCAGCGGACCGCGCTTACCAGCTAACGCCGACTTCGGTTCACTCTCGAAGGCCGTTCCGGCGTCTCCTTCGTGTACATCCTCTCTCTTTTTCATCCCCTTATATAGGAGCCGCCATCCTGGCGACTTTACCTCGCTCCGCATTATGCGATTCAATCCTTCTCTTATGTACCTCTAAGTTTTTACTAGTGACTCCACCCGCTCACCATTCCCCCCCACTTACGTGCCACCAGACCAACGACGAGGCCACTTGGCCTCGCCCTCCGGTGACCCAGGTCGCGTGACCCACTCGCTCGTTGATATTGTGTGTGCACGCTCACCCTGGGTACCACCGACCGACCCTGAGGTGCACAGGTCCGGTCCGCCCCCAACTCGCACTCACCGCGGGGGACATCTTCAGACTCTCGGAGGAGGGCGTCACCCATGTGACACCCTCTTTGCTGGTTTCGACCAGTTCGCCCTTTGGGCGTTCACAAAGCACGGCAGATGTCGAACGGCGATCCGGTCACGCGGCGCGTGTTGCGCAACCTGAGCCGGCCTCCTGGTTGTTCCCGCCCCAGGCGGTGACCTCGGACACGGAGACCCTCATATGTATTCACGAGGTACTGCTGGCAGAAGAACCCGGGAGCGCCCAGAGAATCACGATGTCGCGAAATCAGAGGCGCACCCTGTTCTATCGCTGCTCCTTGTGAGTTTTTTGTTCTTGAGCCTCGTTTTCATATGCACTATGCTTACAGTTTTCTGTAGCCGGTAATCGGTCGAGGGTCTTTGTCGCACCAGAGCGTCCCCTTCCCTTAGGTGAGACTGCAGGCGGATGTTATTCGGGGGCGTTGGGCCCTCACCTCATTCCCAAGGTACGCAATCTCGATCACGCGCGCTCGTTGTCTCTAAACAGGCCTAACACAGCACAACCTGTGAGGAAGACCCAGGCATTCGCTATTCCCATTCCCTACTGGCGACCCACTTACAGGCACGTAGGGCGACATCGTCCAGTCCCCTGGTTTGACTACGCTAGCCCCGTTCCTCATCGCCAGGCCCGATCCCGTGACGGCGCCAATCCCCCGCCTCTCACAAGCATCTCCCAAGAGGCGCAACTTGACGTCGACGACGAAGTGTTCACCACTACCGCCGGCGCGTCCCTGCTAGCCCAGAGCTATCTCATCACCAAGACCACTTCACTCGTCCCCCCTCCCCCAAAGAAAACCAAAAATACTTGGTAACCTTTCGCGCTGCCATGCTTAAAAAGCTGGCAATCTGGCGGTGGAAACCTTGCGTCGACGAGTCACACGCCGCGTGGTTATGCGAGCCCCGGATGATGAAGCGACTAGAGAGAACAAACTAATACGAACCAAACAACACTGATCGACATTACGACAATGGTATCTTTGCCCGTGTATCACTCGGCTCTTTCGCCTTACCTTGTCATGTCTTCTGGCATTTCGACTTCGGAGTGTTGTTATGTCCATTCTGTCTCTTTTTGCATAGTTCATGCTCCTCTCCATCCAACCTCTTTTCTCTGCGCTCCCTCCGTCATCTCATTGGTTTTCCGCCTGAATTACTCTGTTCATCTCTCACTATATCCAATAAAATATTGGAATTTCATGCATCTATCACTTCGATGTTCCCCGCCAGAGTTCTAAGTTCAAATCCGTACAGGTACTAGTTGATGTTCCGATACAACACTTGTCAGAAGTTCGATCCACTATATGCAAATCATCTTACCGAAGACTTCAATCCCATGCTGTGATCAGAACCATACTGCTGGGAAAATAACAGTGTTGTGCGCCGTTAGCTCCGCCACACGGCGCGGTCGAAACGTTCAACGTTCGGCGAATTTCAACGCACAATTAGAAACGAGAGTAATAATGAGCGCTTGACAAGGAGAAAAGACAGGACTGCGGTGGGAAATGTGCACACACGCGTCCGATCTTTAAACCCCACTACCCAGCCACGTGTCAAGGCCACTCAAGAGAGCCATGAGGAGCGATCTGCAGCTCGCGCAATTCGCAAAAGGGATCCAGGCACGGCGCCGCGGTTCCCAACGACTACGGGCGCCGCCTCCCCATGCCCAACCGCCAAGTCTAAATACCCTCACGAGATAAAGATCTTGCTACGATCCCAAACCCGCCCCAGACGCCCAATGGGCGACGGGCAGGGGCGACCACTCTGCGCCGAGGGCTTGGCATCGATTTTACGGCCACGGCCGGACGATCGAGCGCCAACTTGCCATCCTCGACTCGCGGGCATGACTCGTTCGTCGTGCGGGCCGGCCCCCGGCACGACGGGTTGGTGCAACCACAGCTTAAACGTTAGGCACGCGCGCACCGCTGTGGTGAGAGGCGGGGCTCCCCTCACCTCCATGAACCATCCCCTACCTCTTTTTTCTAACACTCGTTGGTTGCCGTAGCGCAACTCCGTCGAGGCTGCGCACACACAAGCATGGCACCGCAACAGTCACCATCGCGCTACTTCTTGCTACACTCCTGTGCGATAATTGTTCGTACATGCGCTACTCGGAGGTAGGGAAGGGCGGCCGCATATGCCGCACCCAGAGGTGTATTAGACCATAATGTCGCGTCTGGGCACCCATATGATTTTGTACTCGCCGATGCCGTAATTAGTGTTTAGGCAAGGGATTATGCTTAGATATGGTTGACATCACCTTTATAAAGATTATTTGTTGAGGTCTAGTCACCCATTGCTGCACTATCATTGCTGGGTCCTCACGACAAGGCCCAGATATTGCCTCCGTGTACGTTGGTGCTAAAGCCCCACACACACCATATTATGACATAAACACGTTCCGACTCGGTACGTCCGAGCATGCTCTCGCTTTCACTCGGCGCACCCGACCGATATCTGACTTGCGTCAACTTAGCTCCAGAGAATGTCCAAAAATACGGAAATCAAGGTCCTACGTATGTTCTTTCCCCTCCTCAAACTCACACAAATGTTGACGGAACGTTTTCCAGGTCCTTGCGCTCATTATTGGAAACACGCTCAACAGCGCATTCAACATGGCTTGGATATATACAGTACTAGTCAACCACTTTTGGTGCGTTGATTGCCTATCTTTATTCCTACCTATTTCTGATCCACCTCGCACAGGCGACCTGAATGCCCTTTGCGCATGTTGAACTGGCGTACGTGCCTCACTCCCATCACCCCGTCTTATTCTTACCTAACCACCCTTTTCACAGTATTTGCTTTCCGGTCAAACGTTCCCACTGCTCTCACGTCCCCCACGCCACAACTCTCACCTTGTGATCGCAATCCTCCAGAGTGAAGCATTCGGCCGTAAGCCACTCTCCCCTTACTTCCCCAAGGCTATAACTAAAACTGTCACACAGGGCATCATCGCGACGATCGGTCCAGTCTCTTCTTCGCAGTCCGGCGCCTATGGGTGCTCGACCGCGACACAAATGGTGGGTAGCGTCGCCTCGTCGTCCCGTCAGCTCCAGCGTCTCCGGTCGTAGCGTGCCCTATTTCTCTCCGCTTAGGGTCTATATCTGACCAAGACGTAGTGTGTGCGGTGGGAACGGCGATCGCTGCGTGTCTTTCCGGCCGCGTACCGTCCGACTGAATTCCACCCAACTGGATGTACGCTGTCTTGTGTACGTAATGGCCTGACTGATGTACTGACCCAGATCTGTGAGGCAGCCCGTGATCATCCCATGGCTCGCATCATGCACTGTCTGCGGACGTGCTCATCGCTGCCCTCTCTTCAGTCTACTAACCTCGTTGCGCCCCTCCGCTCTCCCCTCCCTTGTCCTAGCCCGCTAACCCTCTTATAGCTGAAACGTAAAAAAAGCGGCTTCGAGACGACAGATACGGTCGTCAACAAGATTGTACGCTGTGCGTTCCCCCTGCTGAATCTGTTTGCGCAGGTGCTGACGAGTCTACAGCAACGGTACAAAACGGTCCTCCTGACCGCAGGCGGTCACAATCGCGCACATCATCTCCTTCTTCACCACCGTACGTCCTCCCTCCCCTCTCTCTAACTCACAACTCAACTAACACCCCCACAGGAAGTCGGCATTCCACATTAGTACGCCTCCCTCCCCCTTGCATCCCCTTATATGTCGCGACAAAGCTAACGCAGAGCAGTCTTCAACTACGCCGTCGGTATAAAGCTCTTACGCAATCTCACCGTGCTCTCCTCGCTCAACTCCGCGCCGCAAAGACTGGGCCATTGTCGCTCTACGGCGGACTCCTCCGCGCACAAGGGCGTACGTCCCCCCCTCTCCTTTTGCCTTGTTTTTATGGCGTTTATTGACGTCGTTGATGGGCGACAGGCAGGCGGTGTCGGACTTTGTCGCGGCGCACTCACAGCACACACGCACAAGGTGACGATCAACGTCGAGACGCACGAGATGGTCGACGTCGAGCGGCCGAAAGCGCGACGTCGAGTGGGCGGACGGACGCGCGGCGAGCGCCGAGTCGCGCGGGAGCCGCAAGTACGCGATCGCCATGTAGCCTTGCTTCAATCTATCGGATGTATGCTGTGTATGGTGGATGTATGCGCTCGATCGGTTGAGAGGGGAAGGAGATATAGTAGTAGGTGTACACGCTGTATAATACGAAACACGAAACACGCCGCTCGTTACCACCCACCCCTTGGCGTCGCTTATACTTGCGCCTCGCCCGCGCCCTCGCCCTGGATCCGGCAGCATCTCACCGGCCCGATTACTGTGTGTACACGTAGATCTGCGAGCCCGCGCACTGTGTACGCGTATGTGTCCAGATACCCGAGCCGCCCGCCTCGCCTCCCGGATCCCCAACTCCGCAGCAGCGACGTCATCGCGCGTCGCTTGATTTCTGCGAGGTCGTACGCGCGCATACATAGGTGTACACCAGCGCATACATGACCACGCCACATATGCGTTCATTCCGTTTTGAAATAGACCGAGATAAAACAAGACGAAGAGAGGAGAAAAAAACTCGAGCGCCGTGAGATCAAGGGCTGGGGGAGGGTACAATTAGAAACAGGGCTCGCGGGGCCGAGTATATATGCGCTCAGATGCGTGCTTCCACAAAAACACGCCTCATCAAAAACAACAAGAAAAAAATGACAAGATGAGTATGGTGGTAAGAGTGTCGTGTGGCAAGAATGCGCCGACAGTGATACGGAGTGTGCTAAAATCGTCCTCAAAAGTCCGTGGTACACGAAACGGAGAGCCCAAGGGAGCGTAGGTACAAACGAGCGGTCTGGTTACGTCAAACATAGTGTTCTTTCTCTCTTTTTTTGGTAGGTGTGTGTGGTATGGGTGTTGTTATGCGAAGAAAGACGGCGGGGAGCAGCAGCGTGAGCGCGGCGAGCGCACCGGTCCCCACCCCGTGGGCGCGCATCACTGCCACTCGCACGCTCGCGCCGCTCGTCGCGCCCGTCGCGGACGCCGCAGCCGAGGACGCAGACGTAGCACGGTGGGCAGACGCCGAGCCGCCCGTCGCCTGGTGCGCTGCTGCGCCGGGGGGGGGGGGGGCCGCGCGGTCGAGGACGAGACGTGGCATGCGACGACGGCCCGCCGACGGAGAAGCTCGAGCTCGGCGCGCCGCTCGCGGTCTGAGGAGCTGCTCGCGCCCGTGTGAGGGGACGACGTTGAAGATGCCCGAGACGGGCGTGACGGTGCCGTCGTCGCCCGTCCGCGTTCTGGTACGCGCTGCCGCCGTCGAGCTGCGCGGCGCTCACGACGTTCCAGCCGTTGCTCTTGATGAGCGGGTTACGCGTCGATGAACGCCTGCACGGTGTAGTTGCTCAGCTCGTGCTCGAGCACGATCAGGCCCGGGCTCTTCGGGCCCGTGATCCACTTGGTGAGTCTGCCTGCACGCTCTGCGGGGTGTGCACGCTGCCGGGCTCGCCGATGCTCCAGTCCTCGGTGCTGGGGGAAAGCTTAATTTAGGGCTCAGCGCGCGCTAGAGGGGGTACGTACTCCTGGTTCCAGAGAATGGTCTGCATGCCAAAGACCTCCTGGGCGATAGCACGCCGACGCGGTTGTCAGAGTTCGCCGTACGGGGGGCGCCAGTACTTGGGCAGGCGTCCGCCGGTCGAGTTGTGGATAATCTCCATCGTCCAGCCAAACTCAAGGCGCCGAGCAGCTCCATGTTTGGTCTTATGTGGTCATGTACGGGTGCGTCCAGGTGTGCACGGCAATGTCGTTCTGGAGGCCCTCGAACGCCATTCGTGAACTCCTTCGGGTTCTGCAGAAATGGTTGATCCCGATCATGAAATGCGTCGTCGGGATGTCGTTCTCGTCCAGGAACTGATACAGCTTGTCCCGAGGGTCTACAGCTCTCTGCATCAGCCGCGCGCCTGCACCTCCTGCGTTCCGCACTCACCGGCAGCGGGCCGTCGTCGAAGCCGGCGCCCCAGGTGCCCTCGGGAGCGTCCCAGATGCCCAGTTGTTCTTACGGCACTTGTACGTGGTCGAGCAGACCTTGTCGCTCATGGGGTCGAGGAGCGAGCCGTACGTTGGGTTTCCGCCGCGATCGGCCATCGCAGCTCGGTAGGCTGGGGGATATCTGAATGTGGGGATCTTGGCCCGCCGCGACCGCGGCGTTCAGGGGCGTCGATCCTGTATCCTCTGTGCGGGAGCTTGGTCACGTCGGGGGGCTTGCCACTTGCGGGTAGCCCGCGCTCACACCATTGCTGGTCGCAGCGGCGGCGTTAGCGGGTGAACAGTTTAGACACAGGGAGCGCGCGGACCTGCTGAGCCAACTTGGGCATAGTCGGTTTGCGCCGTTTTGCCCGAGGTGGTGTCACGCTTGACGCGTATTGTCGGAAGAGCGGGTTGGGAGCCAACGTGGGGGCACGGTTGCGCGGGCGAGGTCGTCGTGGCTAGGGGAGGTACAGGCCGCTGGCATGCGGAGGAGGAGTGTTTCTTGACGGCTTCGCGTTCGGGACCTTCGTGACCGGTGTGAGCGTGGGGACTGTGAATGAGGACGCCGGACGGTGGGCAGAAAAAAAGAGCACGGCAAGAAAGGGAAACAGATTCTGGCGGCGCGAAAGACAATTGTGCCGGGAAAGGGGGGCAGCCCGCTGCCCTTTGGCGAAGAGGAGGAGGAGGCATGGAGAGGAGGCTTACACAGCGACGTTAGGATTGAGTGCGGGGAGAGTACGGGACAGCGCGGAGAGGGCAGCCTTTATGGACAGTTTATTATGAGCCACGCCTGCGTTTTTTTGTTTTTTTTTTTTCAGGAAGCCTTGATTCGCAGGGCCGCGCAGACGGGCTTCACGGTTGCAGTTTCTTGCGTTTGATGGCAGCAATTGCGAGCCGTTTCTCGGTCCTCGATCCAGCCCCTTGCCCGGCCCGGCCGGCTTGCTGCCGTCTGCCGCCGAGATCGTGGCCACGGCGCGCCCGTAGCCATATCGCAGCGTCTGTTGCGAAGCAGTCCGTCCGGCTCCCCGGTTATGGAAGGGCGCCAACAGGTGCCCACCGCTACTGTAGTCGGCACCCCCACTGCGCACAGCTTGCGTCAGGCTCCAGCGGATGCCAAAAAGACATTAGAAAACTAAAAGAAAAAAGAAAAACAAAACAACCGAGTGCAGCAGCTCCTGACCCCCTCCGGCTGATCGCAGCTGGGATCTTAACCTAGCGCAAGCTCCGGTCTTTGCTGTATGCTATCAGCCTCACATCGTCCTCGCCCACGAGTTTTTGCCAAGCACGCTTAATTGGTGTCAGTCAACGGGCGGGGCGCAGTGGTGATCTACATGAGCCGCTGTCCTGCCTTTGGCTGCGAAGGTATATCCGTTTGACACCGAGAGTCGCCAAAGAATAGCTACCACCCTATGCGCCGCCGGCGGCCCCCAATTCCGAACCCTGCGCTGGGAAGATCCCTTTACCTCAGGCGTTACCGTAGGACCCTGCAGTCGCCGCACCACCCACCCAACCCGACACCGCGCTGACAGCAATTTGCGGCGGTGTGCACCTGAGTCGAGCGTGTCCCGACCGATCGATCCAGCGCTCGCAAACTGTTGCCCAACCGTCACCAGCCCTTGGGGGCTTTTGGTCCGTGCACGGCCTAGGACGTCCTACAGTGCCTTGCCTACACCACCTGCAGCCCAGCGAATTGTCATTTATGCACACCGACAGAATACTGCGAGTATTCGGAGTACGGTGTATCCTCGCAGGAGGTTTTCAACGAACGCTTCGCCGTTGGTTCTGAGTCTTTCACATGCCAGGACCGAGTCCGGATGCTCAGCCAACGGTAGTGTGACTGCTCGGCGTTAGCGCGATATTGGAGGCCTAGACAAGGCCGCATGCACAGACAATCGTGAGCAATGGGATGCACTTCCTGGACTTAGTACAAACAAACTTAACGTTAGCTTACAATCACTGCGTCTGATAAATACATGAACTGCCTTCGCTACATACCACAGAAATACAGTATCACCCTGCTCGCGACGTAAGAAGTCCCCAGGGTAGAGGTGGACTCACTCCGGCTAGCATGTGTCATACAGCTGCAGTGAACAGTGATAATGATGAACCCCGCGATGAAGCACATCCTGGAGAAGAACTAGGTAGTTGAATACAAACAAAGGTTAACAGAGCTGGACACAACCCGGAATCGGATAAGGAAGCTGAGAAGTCGGCACTCGACAGCCGAACCGAAAACCCAGCACTGCTTAGGATAGATCCAAGCTAGGCAGTACCAGCTCGACTAAAAGAACCCCCGGTGCAGATGCGACTCACCTAGCTCCGCGGTGCATGTCCGCACGCATCAAACTATCCGTCTGATGAACCGCCAGAAGCGGGCGAGTCTGTGTATGGGGGAGACAGAGCCTGCAGAAGAATCGCAGGCGCTACGATTGCTCTTACAAATACACGAGTAAAGAAAAAATCCACCCCCCGACCTTCTACTACGGGCGGACGCAGGCGACGTGGGGGACCCCCAGGCGCTAGGCGACGGCGCCGCGACTCGCTGACGGTACGACGGCGCGGAGGGCTCGAGGAAGCCGCCCTTGCAGATTGCGCAGACCCTCCTTGGACGAGCTTCGCAAAGATACGCCTTCTTATCTTCCTCCGTCTTGAGGAACCAGGCTGTGAAAATAACGCAATGCAGTCCTCGCGTCGTCGCGTTCATGGCAGTCTTTGCCGCAGCCAGTCGATGAGCACCCAGTCCGCGAACCTCAGGCGACCGGCCGCTCTCTGAGCGCAACCTGCGCGCGCACGCTTCTTATGCACGCAGGCACGCGGCCCGCCCTCGCCGGCACCTCGCCCTACGCCTTTGCGCTTCGCTCTTCGGGACTTTTCGATTTGTTGCGCGCAGGACGGCGCTCGTTTTTTTTTTTCGGCGTGGCCCACGAAGCAGGCTCTCCGCGCGGGTGACTGCCCCGGTCGTGCTGGCCGCCCAGTACTTGGAGCGTCACACACGGCACGATGACGCACTCGGAGGCTTCGTGCGCAGCCGAAAAATGTACGCAGACCACGGGGTAACTCCAATGTGGCCACAGCTGGCCCAACTGCCCGCCGGAGCGCAACGGCCGTACGTAACGCACGCCGCGCGAAACGCCCGGGACTCGGGATTCACGCGCCCCCCCACGCGGCCGGGGGCTTCGGCGGTTCTTGGCCGCCGGCACAGTGTACGGGCACAGTTGCCTCGGCGGACTGTGAGAGTCCAGACCGCTGAGACGGGCGCGGCCTCGGTGTGGACAGATGACAGCAGGGGCCACTGCTGGCGACCTGAGGGGGTTTCTCCTATGCGATTCTCTTCCTCATGTTTGAGTAGGTTGATATGACGTGATTGTCCGACGGCTTGGAGGCACGCAGACCGTACCGAGCTTGGCATAACGGGTTCTTGTTCGTCGGCGCTGTTCGTCGTACCCGATGTTTTGTCTAGAGCTTCGTCATGATCGTGCGCATTTGTCCTTGGCCACGGCCGACGGTCAGCCGTCGGTCATGTCTTGTCAATTCATCGTCACCTCTTCGGTACTATTGTATCCGTTCTCTAGTTCCTTGGTTGCAGTATCTTTGTTACTCCGCGCTGGAGAAGCTCCTGAAACGGAATATTATGTTCAACAGTCCGATATCTCATCTCAATAAGCACACACCCGTCTACGTATCCTCGAGCCTCTTTGTGGCCTACTGGTCGGGTTATAGGGGATCAGGGCTTCGCCTTGTTCGGCACTCATCACTTCTGGCACATCTTCCGTCAAATTAGCTTCCCAATCCTCATTCCGACGGTTTACTCATCACTTTGTGCCTCGTACTACCCATGGGCCTTGAGCTTATGGGTTATCGACACACTCTTCCGTCGTCAATCTCCAATAGAGGGTCTCCGACCGCTTGTCAACGTGCACTTGAGTTTGAGCCCCGCCTAGGGGATCCAGGCGATTGGCCCAGCATTGCCACTCGTCCGAATCCGAGACCGCCAACCGGTGCACAAGCGCGCTGCCTTCGCGTTCACGGTTATGTGAAACGATCGCCAGCACTGTGGCCTCCGTGAGGGTGCCTTCTCGGCCACTTTACTGCCGACTCGGAAGCGACGACAGCTGTTCCTCAGGCGTTTCCTTGTTTCCTTCGAGGATTTGCTTCATCCTGCAATCTCTCGTCGGTGAGAATGCGTGATCAACTATCAACGGGCAACACATAGCAGGTTCTCAATGCTCCTCGAGACTGGGAAAGTGGAAGTGAGGCCTTCTTCTGGAATTTGATTTACCAACGATTCGGCAGGCGAGGCTACGAATGTAAAACACGTGGGTCTGTCAGCAGATGGCAAATAAATCATCGGCCTGCGGTCTCCGCCTTGGCTATATCCGTCCATGCGTCGCCAGCCAGAATTCCTGACCCTTAGGTGGCGGTCCCTCGATTGAACCCACGCGGTACAGCTCATGCACTTGCGAAGCTGCGCGAAGGTGCGTCGGGGACCAAAAACACCTCGCTCTCCGTCTGCTTTCTGAAACTTCTTTCCTTCGCGATGTACAAGCGCCCACCCCTTGTCCTTGTCCTTGTTCCTTCGCCACCTTGACCCACCTGTCCGCGCCATTCGCTGCTAATGTCTCAATCAGAAACGAATCGGCGTCCCCCTCCCGCATTCGCGATCATCACCACGCGCCCGTCCATCGCCCATCTGACGGGAGTTCACGTCGGGCCCCAGAATTGTCGGGGCGCGCTTGCGACGGGTGGCGCCGCAGGGCCCGTCCGCCATCGTTCCCCGCGCTGCGCCGCACGTTCACGCCTTGGCACGGTTCACGCTTGCACCGGCGCGGCCCACGTCAATTTGATGTCTCCGTGACCGGCCTTGCGACGAAGTTCGAAATTCAGTCATCTGTCGGTAACGCCAGCCGTTCAGATGGCTTCAGACACGAGCTGGTTACTCCTTTCCTACGGCCCTGTCGGGCCTGTCCGGTGCTCGTTCTGCGTCCCTTGTGGCTTGCGCGCGCCACGCGCGCGGGCGCGAGCCCGAGCGGGGCCGCGCGGCGATGTCTCTGACTGTGTGACAGGGGGCGGCGCGACGTAGTCGCGGGATGTAGGAAAACAAGGTCGTTCTTGGGGTGGAAAAGGGAGGAAGGTGCCTGCGGGGGCCATGGAACGATTATGCTCGAGAAAACCGGTATGATTTAGAGGGTATGTGATAGATAGATGGATAAAGACTGGTGCTGCGAGTCGTTTTAAAGGCCGTCGGGGCGTCGTTGACGAGTACGGCTCAGTCGACGGTGGTGGTCCAGGTGCAAGGTGCGCGGGTGGCGCTTACACGCTCCCGCTTCGCGCTTTCAACGCTTACATCACCGACTCGACTCCGACCACAATAGCCATCGTGGTCCACACACATGGAGCTCGAGGGTTCTCATCATTCTAGACCTAATGCTACTCTGCCATCCTTTCGTCTTGATTCTCACACGCGCAGCGCCATGAATAATATATGGTACGAACACGAGTCGTGTATATGAATGACAGATGCTCGCGAGTCACAGCGACACGCAACGGAAGTTAGGAGAGCAAGTGAACTATATACCCTGCTCTGTCGGTCAAGAACGACAGAGCGAATCACAAGAGAAAGAAAAGAAAAATCACACAGCGTAGCCGTTTATCCTCGTTGATGCTCCTCTGCTCGAATTGAGCTCGCCGCCATGTCCGGCCATTCAGGATCATGTTTGGCAATGGGATCGACGTTCTACATCTCGTGAGTTTCACGTTGATTCGTGACCTGTTTACCAAGTGCTCAGTATTGATGAGCAAAATCGGGGCGGGTCTCAATAGAGCATTACCTGAGGGTGAATGGACCTGTTCGCGGTCACGAAGCTTCGTATATGTTCTGCGAGGAGAAGTCAATTTCAAAGCCGTGTCGGACCGATAAAAGCAGATTGAAGCTTACCACACGGCCCCCCTTCCATACTTGAGGCTCCGATCTGCCAGACAGTGACTGCGCTCACCATTCTATTACGTCGAGTTGAGACTTCGACAAGACGGAGTTGGTGTACTATAGGGGGTGACGTTCAGGATTCATCACATTCGAGGAGCTGCTTGGACTTACAGCTTTACGCAACTGTATAGTGAAGACTTCATGGTGTCACGCAAGATGTGTGAACCATTGAGCCCGATGAGTGAAGAGATGTTCTACAGTACCGAGATCCTATATAGATATATACCAGTCGCTCTATCACGAATATGAGATGCATCTGTGAGTGCACTCTTGATATCGCTGGACTCACGAACGACTTACTACCGACGGCAGGAGGGACACGATGTCGTGCGGTTGTGCAAGATGCCCGGTCAAAGAGGCACCATCTCCGTACAAGTCTCTTTTTGCTACATCAGAATCAGCCAGCGAAGCAAGGACAAAGGCAACCCACCACACTCACAGCGGTATGATCCTGCTTCACCAACACTGTGTTTTTCGGTGCCCTGGAAAACCATGGTCTATGTGCTTGCTCTGCCCATCGATGTAAGTCGCTACTCTTTGCTGCTGTAGGTGGGTTCGACAACTGGTGCTCACCAAGTATAAGCTGACGGGACAGGGCGATGAGGACGTCTGCATATGGTGAATGCGACGGAGCCATGGTTATGAACACCTGAAGTCTGCAAGAGCGAAGATTAGTTCATCGAATATAAGCTTCTAGTCCGCTGAACACCCACGTTGAGGCTTCCGAAGAAGTGACGTCCATGCAACAGTGGCGTTTGATACGAGATGCATATGGCCGTTTGATGGCGCAGCACTCGCAGGTCGCATTAGCCTAGTATGGCGTAGGGAAGAAGTCTACAATACTCCCAAGGATAAGGGCACATACGACAGACTGGATACGCTCAGAGCATGAACAGCTACAAGTGACTTACGACCCCCCACCAGTTCTTGGTGATGACTTTGAGTCTACCATGCGAAGAAGAAGAGCTGGCTGTGCCCATGGTGGCTATAACACCCTACCACACGAACACGACATCCCTGTCAGTTGCGTATGCGTGGGAAGTATGAAGCATCACGTTCACAGCCATCGCCTCCTCTGCTCGTCCGAAAGAATGTGAGCACCGCGTAGTGATATTGTGCGACGCGAAATTACCCGAACTTGAAAACTATAACACAGGACGTCAATTACTCGTTACACAATTTGCGACAATCAACTTACGCCAATTGACTTGGGTCAAGGCAGCCAGATCACCTGTACACGGCTCAGCAAAGATAGTACCCCCGTTGCGGGCGTCGTAACCGAATAAGTGGCTTGACCAACAGCACCATGTATATCCACGCCATGTGGTGAAAGTGTGCTATTCCAGTGTATCGGCAAGAAGCAACGCAAAAAACCTAGTACGTCACATTAAGCTTCTTCGCATGTAATGGGTTTGATATAGATATTACACACATAGAGTTTAATCAATAGCGGATCCCTGGAACCTCACCGAATGTGTGGTGGCAAGTTGGTGACTGCTAGGGATCGACTTACCTGTGGGGAAAACGTGTCATAGTACTGTGGGAACTGTAGCGCGATGACACACGCCATATAGACTATATGAGAGTTCCACTTGAGTCGGCTAGAGAGACCAAGCCACGAAAATACTAAGAGACCACCGCAAGCGCACAGACTCAGATTAATGACCTTGAAATTCCGATTAAACTAGGGCACATGTCTTGCGGGTGGACGTCAATGCCGTTAGAGTCGGATTACGTCACTCGTGGTCAAAAAAGGTACGAATACGTACAGATCGAAGCCGCCTTCCTCCTCTACTGAAAGTGTCATAGCGGGCCCGCGGAACAGTCCAGTCAGACAGGGCCAGAAAACTCTATAGGACCAGCAACACGGACGTAAAAGAGGGAAAGGAGAGGCGGATTGGCGACCTGCGCGCGTTTTATACGCGGTTTTGTAATGTGAAAGTGGCTCAGTGCGCAGGAACCTATCTCCCGTAACGTAAAAAACACGGATCGCCCTGCCCCCCGCCATCGCGAAGCACAAAAGAAAAGATGAGCCTACGACACGGACGCCCATGTTGTCGTAAGTCTGTTCTAGGAGCTGCTCTATGAGGCGTCCATGATGGGGCTATAGAATCCTTGGAAAATTCAATATGCTGCAAAGAATTGCCCCGGACGAGTCCCGAATGGTGCTGAGGGATGCCTTAAGATAGGTACGGAAAGAATGCGAAACCTTTTCAAGACACCCAGGAGATCGGCTTCGATCATGCAGATCTCGTCCATTTGCCCGAAGGCCGATGCATTGAAACCATGTCTACCGAACCTCTCATCAACCAGCTTCCCCACCACAGCACGCAGCCCGAAGACAAGAAACTTTTTGCTATCATGCTGCTGCGCGTTTTCAGACTCCAATTTATTTTGAAGCTGTTCGTGTAGTCACCCTTTGCTCCGGATACCGCCGGTGGCCTTGCCATCCGAGTCGCATGCCGCATTGGGTGCTCAACCGGAAGACATTACGCCATGGGATCAGAGGCAAATTGCTATGAAACCAGGTTTCACTGTGACCCTCGCCATACATCTCAATGCGCGAGATCTAGGGTGCTCCGTAATTTTACACTTTACGGCTGATCCACGGACCGTCGTGTTTGTAGTGATCAGCCTCTAAGCGATGTCATTTTTGAAGTAGTTGCATTCGGACCCGGAGAGAAGATGGTTTCCCGTCTAGACAAACTGGGATCCCGTTGTCTGTGAGACGCGTAGTGGGGGTGTCAGCCCGAATTAACTCGGGTTGATGGAATGTAAGAGGTGCGCGTCAAGGCGCGCCGTGCGACAAAGTGGGCGACTGCCGGGTTAGGATGTCATGTTCGAGCCCGCCCGGGGCGCGCTGTATAGCGTCCACCACACGAGCACTATGTATAGGTCCGCCATACACATTTAACCACGGGTGCAACCCGCTCAACCAGTCGCGTGCACGACGGACGCGAGCGGAGGAAATCTGCTACGCCTTTGTGGCGTCCACGATGGCGAGGATCCTTACCCACGATCTCTGACCCGATCTCGCACGAACCAGAGCGAACTGCTGGTTAATTGGCGTGCGAATATGGGCGATCGGTAAGTAAATTATACTGATTTAATTGAAGGCTACGGCTACTAGTCATTTTGGTCCTCGTCGGATCCTGTATCGTCTACAACCTCATCCTCTTCGTTGGCAGGAGGAGGTACCCTCTCGTTGGCACCACCACGGAGTAGATTCAACCAAACCCAGCCAGGACCTCTGCTTTCCATGTCGTACCAGTAATTGACTGCAATTGTCACTTCTGTTTGGCGGACGTAAAATGATAGTGCCACCGAGCCAGCGGGGGACGGATAGGATAGACGAGAACTCTCCGGCGTTGACTGTAATTGAATGGGATGCGCCTCTGGGCATAGAGAGCTCGCGTCAGTGGGATCGAGGATCGAAGACCATCTAACTGGAGGTACGTCTTCTCCGAAGGATAAGTTCGAGTTTGGAGCCTTCTCCAAAGCTCGGTGATAGGCAGCGTGGGGGGTAAATACGCTCTGTGGAACGAGGTTTAAGAAACGAGTGCGGAAATGACGAAGTAAAACATCGTTGCCTTTCATACACCATGCTTCTGTGTGGAGGGAAGACAGTGAATGTCTTAGAGCCTCTGATGACAGCATAGATATTTTCGTATGGGTCTAAGACGAGTAATTGTCAATATGCGCAATGTTCGGGACTTTCTATCGCATTACCACTGTGTATACTTGTCACGCTTCTGCTGTCACCGATCCACAAGTTCACGGCATCGGGAGGACTTCCTGACAGATGTCAAAATTTTTCTTTGGAATAACCTTGACGACAATACCACGCTTACCGAGTGCTTCCGTGCAAAAATGCAATTGGTCTGGGACATCTGAGAGAAGACCGCGGAATTCGGAGGGGACTCCGGGAGTCGCAGAGTACAAGTTCCCATCCTGAGATGCAAGTATAGCACACTTCTCCGCCTTTAGAGTGCTTCTCTAGCAGTTAGGTGAGCATGTAGTCATTGCCGCAATGTGAAGAAAGCTACGCCCGTATTTTAGCTTATGGAGGAAGTTCCTTCATAGACATCTGTTCGACATGGGGGCTCCGCAAAAATATAGCCTGCCGTCAGGGTCCCTTGAGTGATGAGGCATCATATGCTTCGTGCTGTATAAATACGTAGTTGAAGCATGAGAAAGAGAAGAAAATGAATCTCGCGTACGCCATTTGCGACATACGATGTGCAAGGTTGTGCGACGGAGATCGGGACTCTGCTCGCCACACACTGCTCTGCCAAGTATTCATCGTTCCATCGCGCCAGTGCTTTTGGGCACCGGACAGTCTACACCTGCAAGAGACAATCAGCAAACAGCACGTGGCAGTATGAAACAGCTGTGAATAGTTACGCTCTTATAAGGACTGGTCTTTTCAGAAACTCGAACAAGTGTTGGGAGAGCTTGAAGGGGAGTATGGAAGTGTTTCCAGCTCCGTGTCAAACATGGGAGCCATTATCCAAAGTCTTCAAAGTCACGTTTAGCATGGATAAAGACTAGAGCATTAGAAATGAATCCACCATAATATTACCTCCGAGATGTGACACATTTTAAATGTCTCATCTACGTTTAGTCGGTCTTGACATATTAGCGCGGGGGGGGACTGTTTACATAAACTGCCTGATCGATGAGGAGAGTGTAGAACGATAGCCAAATGTGCTAGGGCCGCCAGCGAAGACACTGTGATTCTGTGACGACCTCGCAATTTCCCTTTTCGTGCAGCGTCCGCTGTGCAACTCATCTAACCTCGCCCGGTGTCCCATCCTTTCTAGACACACGCCCAACATTCTGCAAGTGCTCTCTGATTTTCTCCTTCCACCTCGGTATGCACGGTTTGATATATTTGGCGGATAGACGAAGGGTGGAGAATAACGGCAAGTGGCGGTCCACAAAAGAGGTCGGTCACGCAAGTAATGTAAAGTCCCCATAGAATTGGTTGATACATCGTTGCGCGCTGATATCTGTATTTTACCCCTCATGCACTGTCTTTAGGCAGCCGGGTGGCCCTCGCAAACAGCGGAACGCTAATGAAGGAGCGAGCTGTTTGGGACGCAGCTCAAGTATCGCACGAAGAATGAACGACCTGGGGGGTGCTCGTTTAGTCCACCTCGACATTTAACTCTCCTGTACCGACTATTCAATTGGAAGTAGACTTTAGTTCAGACCAGCGAACCAGAGATGTGCACGACCAGATCCGTCCTCAGCGCCAGCAGAAGCTATGGAGGCCGGCGCTACTAAAGAGTCTGGCGATTCTCTGGCTGCTAGCTTTGGAAGGGGATGAAGTTGTGTACCCTCACAATGGGCTGACAGAGTGCTTGCTTCAGGTCGAGCTCGTATGGTACAGGTCGAGTGGCGAACAATGGTTGACTGGAGACCTCTGTGCACCACCCTCCGTCCTCCGTCCAAAGAAACTATTCTCTTATATTTGACAGAAGTAGGGACTGTAAAGAGTGGGCTGCATGACCGCTGAAGTCGCACTAATAGGATACCTCAGCACCAAGTGGTATCGAAACAAAAAATTCCCTACTTCCGACTCTACACCGAAAACCCTCTAAATTTCGCCAGACGCGATCGCAGAGTCCACGCCGCTGTGTCCGGTCCTTCTGGGAAGATACTGAGGGAAGGCAGTAGTCGCGAGGCTCCCATTGTGATAGAGTCCACATCCCCTATCCCGGAGTCACCTAAGCCACCACCGGTCGAGGTCGCCCTGCGAGGTCGGTGTATTCTATCTTTAACAAACCCCTTCCGTGCGACAAAGCCTGTATATCCAAGATACCTGTGCTAGATGCGGCTGTTCCGACCAACGAGAAATCAACCAGAGCCCGAATGGGATTTGTCCCCGTCCATCGTCCCGACATTTCAGTCTCGCAAAAAACCTTCATCTCGCGAGAAGGGCAAGGCTCGAGAGATTAATCCCACAGCTCGAACACGATATACTACACCGACTTCGACGCGCAATAGAATTTGAAACATCTGTTGACTTACTCACAAGACTTGATATACGAGCTCCAAGAACGACAATCCACGAACGTACAAACAATACATCAATAACTATACCGTACGAAATCATCAGACTATACCAGCCATCGCAAGACTCGTCGATTTTTCCCGCGAGACCCAGACTGATCCTCCTATGGACGCTCACTTCACACGAGCAATGGTCACATAAGTGGCGCCCCGACAGGCCGATCACGCTTACTAGGCAACGAACAACACGCACTATACCTGCGAGATTGGCTTCAGGCGCTCCGTTTACAGGGGCGACTCCTTTCGTCCTACGGAGCCTCCCAACCAAGAAGGAAGAACCAGCCAAAGAAGCGCAAGGCTGGAAAGGCAGTGAAGAAGCCCGACATCGTTCGGCACTGTCAAGAAACGCACGCCGCAGAGACGGCCTGGGAGATGACTTCCTTGCCCCGGACGACTCATCGGACGAAGACATCCCTGACGCACACTCATCAACTGGGACGACTTTCGAGTTCTGCCGCGAGGTCGATGCTCGGCTCAATGGAATTGCGCCCTCCACGGATGGCTCTCGTGAGGTCCTCTCCCCTGACGCCTCTGGATAGAGGACAACGCCGCATAGATCCTACAAACCAGCACGATTTGGGCACAAATCAGCAATACGATTCTCCTTGCAGGCCCTTCGGGCTCTGGAAAGACCGCAGCGGTGTATGCCTCGCACGAAAGAGCTCGGGTGGGACGTGTTCGAGTGTACCGCGAAAACCTTCATCGGCGAGCGCAGCGGCTCGGAGCTGAACAAGCTCATTGGCGATGTGGGAAAAACCATACTATGAAGGTGCACCAGAGTCCGAAAAAACGCATGCGAAGACGGCGTTTTTTTTCCGAAACAGACGGAGCATGTGCCCAGGACACGGAAGACCAACAACGCGAAGTAATCGAGGATTCTGAGTAGACGAAATCGACTTGCTGCGGAGTGAGGCGGACGATGCCGTTGTGGATATCATGAAGGAGGCAACGCCGGTGCCTTTGGTTGCAGAGCCCGCAGTTAACCAGTCTGTGATACTTAATCGAAGAAGCAGAATGTCCTATATCAGACAGATACAAACTTCTGGCCGGGGCCCTTGTCAACATTATCAAGCAGTGTCGACGACCTGTTGTGTTGACTTGCAAAACGGTAAGTGGTATATTGCGGCATCTGGCAAAAGGCTCATAACTACATATCAGACGTTTCTCTGATACCTCGGGACGATCTGGGCCCCTTCAAGTCGCGACCCTCGATTTCCCAGCACTGTCCCCTTCCAAACTACATCGTCATATCTGCAGGGGCTTTGCCTCGCTGAGCGAATACAGGTCGCGCGAGAAGACTTTACGCATTTCCCTTCAGCAGCCAAGTGATCTCCGGCGTGCGGTTCAACAGCTGCAGCTCTGCTTTACCAGGCAGGCATTCTCCCGATATCCCAGCAGCTGCGGAACCCCTTGACGTCAGCGAAGATGTCCCGGGCTCACAGCGTGGGGGGCTGGCCCCTCAGCCCTCTAATCCATCCCACAGACACGTCTAGCCCAGGTCCGAACGCCTTCCTCTCATGAAAAGGGGTTTTTCCAGGAAACAGGACTCGCGTTTCCTACGCCTCGCTGACGTAGGCAGTGCGAAATCCTCTCCTTCAGCGACTCGTGTCTCAACCGCATCTCCAAGGCCTGCGTCTGGACGTGAGTGCGATGAGCTTTTCCCCGCACACATGCTTACCACGCCTGAACAGAGGTACTTCTCGCAGACGAGCCCCCTTCCGAGCGCAGACGACGAGCTGGGGTATCCCGTACTCTATTCGGACGTTGATACGGATAACATTCCCGTTTCACCATACTATGGCGCAAGATCAGACCGTGGTGTCGCGCGATCACGTCCATGCTAGAGCCACAACGGGACCGCCATCCCTGCTGCCCAGCTCCCAGGCGCCTACTGGAATCTGATCTGCGGGGCTACAGAGTCGCGCAAGTGGGGTCGATCGTTTACGCGAGGCTACCTTGCTCGCGAGACCCTTAACGATTGCAGCATCTGTGCCTGGATAGTATGCCCAATGATGGGCAAGGTACATGCCGAGGTGGATGAGGCGCAGCGGGTCGCGGCTTGGCGCCAGAGGAGAGCTCGCAGCGTGCGGCCGGACGCGCAACAGCCAGAGAAGCGAGCCGGCCGCAGAGCTGGCTGCTGCCGCTTGACGTCGCGACGAGACAGGCTTTATTGCGCACAGGGTTACGGATATAGACACAAAGCGTCGGCGTATACTGGCCAGTGTAGTTTAGAGAGAATGCCTTCCATGTTTGGGGTTGCGCACATGCTCCCCACGGGTGGGGCTCCTAGAAGCGGCAGACCACGTTGCCCCGTTGCATGACAAGCGGGTGCACTTACCGAGTTTTTCCCATATTATTGCCTGGCTCTTGACTTCCCGCGCGACAACGAACGACGACGAGCGCAGGATGAACAGCGAGCGAACCCAAGTCTGAGGGGACGCCGCAAGGAGAACACTGGCGGCGACAGCAGCAACGCGAGCAGCAACGCCGTGTTCGCCGGGGGGGGGGGGGGGGGGGGGGGGCGAAAACACGGGCACTACGCCAGTCACGCCCTGGTCCGCCGCTCGACCTCCTCCAGAACCAGCGGCGGGGATCCATTACAGACCGGCGTTGCAGCGCGGCCGGCGCTGGGGGCGGGCCTGAACCATTTCGCCGGGCGGGGGCGCGACCAAGTGACCGCGTCGCCGTCGCTGCGCCAGGCGTCGACCCAACCCGACCCGTCCATGACTCTCGGTCGGGTAGTAGCGTCCCCCTGTATCCCCCGCGACCGGGCGAATTACTTAATTGCTACGCGCCCCTTCTAGCGAAACTGCAGTCAACGCCGCCGTACCGATTTGGCGAGGCTTCGAGTGCACAGCCTCTTGGTGGAAAGCACAAGCCCTCATTTTGCGAAGAGTGCTCAGATCGCCGTCGCATGAAGCAGGTGGAAGAGGCATGGGCTGGAGAGGGGGACTCTGGGCGAGAAGGTCAGGGCCGAAGGTAAGCACAGACGAGCTTGTGCGGAGCAACATGTTTTGGTGGGCTGAGTTATAGCCTGAATCGCGTCGCCGTCGCCGTATGAAGAGTCGCCCACAGCAAAGGGCAGCGACCGTATGGACGTCGACATGCCGGGACAACGCTTCGAAGACGATCGACTACGAGAGCCGTCGCCCCTCGCTCGCAGGTATGTGTCTTCGTGCCGGCGGTCGCGTTGGGAGACTATATGCGCTCACTACGCCGGCGTCGTTCGCATTCATGCAGGCACGAAACGCAAAATGAGCGTCGATGGGCCGTCCGGAGCGTCAGACATCGATCCACAGCTGATAGGTCCTGGAATGCCGAGTGGGATGGAGACTGAAGGGCCTGCACCAAAACGACGTAGCTCGGCGTTTGACACACAGCGGCTGGCGCAACTCAACCTGTACGACCGACGCAGCTCGCTCGACGCCCGCGGGACCGCGCCAGGCGGCGGCGGCGGTTGTGCAGGGACAGTGGTGGAAATAATGAGAGACGAGAGGCGTCGACGGGGGCCGTTTGCAAACACGCCAGTCACTGCGGGCGGCTACGCGACGACGCCGTCCTCGGCATTTCCCGGGGACTCCGCCACATGGCCGTCCTCCGCCCGGCATTGCAACTTTCGCGTTGGCCAGCTGCCAAATAATCCCGCAGATCCACACCACCCTCAGCAGCCAGCAGCCACAGCCCAGCCCTTCCAGCCCAGCCTGCAGACAGCCAACAAATGGCTCAAAACCAGCCTCCTCCCTTCGACCCGAATCTCTCCATGCTGCCCCCAGGGGCCTTCCAACAAGACCGCAGAAAAAATGTCGGTTTCCCAACATTGCCCCCGAAAACATGTCCGCATCCCCTACCAACAGCCCTTCTCGTGCCCTCAGGTCTCGCTCACGACCCTCGTCACGATCCGGCAGGCCCGCGGGCGAACCAGTCGGCAGGCACAAGCACCGAGCAGTCGCCGGGGGCCGTCGAACTCGTCGCCAGAGGACGCGCCTGCGTCAGCGCACTCCATCAAGGAAGCGGGCTCCACGCCGTACTCGCGCTCTCCGGAACTCAGGGTGTCGCACAAATTGGCAGAGAGAAAGAGGCGGAAGGAGATGAAGGATCTTTTTGACGAGTCTTTGCGGGACCATCTGCCAGCAGACAGGGGATGAAGGCGAGCAAGTGGGAGATCCTGAGCAAAGGTGCGTCATCGAACCCTCGCTTACGCGTTGTCGTGCTGATGCGACGCGTTTTCCTCAAAGCGATCGACTTTATCAACAACCTGAAGCAGACACACCAGGACATGAGCAGGGGAGATCGACATGCTCCGGCACGAGCTCGACGGGTACCGACAAGGCATCCCCGCCGCCGTTCGTTCCCGGCGGCCCGCCCCCGCACGTCGTCTACGGCCACGGTCCGCCTGGCAGTGTGCAGTTCCCCCCAGGCCCGCCAGGACCACCCGGGCCCGGTGCTCCACCGGCCGCATCCCCAGCACGTTCAGCCACCGCCGCCGCCGCCGCATGCCGTTCAAACAGCCACTCTCACGTCCTGGTTCGTCCCAGAATGCCTATCCTCCCGGCGCTGTCCCCATTCATCCCCCTGCCACGACGGCAATGCGAATCCACCAACAGAGAACCCGTCGTAACGCATCCGGCTATCGTCTTCAATCGCATGTATCGATATCACCTCTTTCCTCCCCTTATTCCTGTAGGACCACGCCCCCGTCCATATCTATTGAGGTCCTGTCGCTATCCTGCTGTGCCAAGGCCTCACAACACACGCGTGAAGAACGCAGGTCATATACCGCTCTTGGGACTTGATTGAATAGTAGCTGGCTTGTCTCTTGTTTTCCCTCCCTCTCTTTCTTACTCACGACCCACTGATGCAATCTCTCTGTTTCCATCTCCCAAGGCCGATGGCGTTCTGCGAGCGTTGTTGTCCCGTTCTGGGACCAGCATCCCTCATGTGTTAGATATCTATCGAGTTTGCGGACGATTATACATAGAAGTTATTGCACTCGGATCTCGTGGGCCTTGTGTCACCTGCGCGTGGTGCGAGAAAACGCGCTCTGCCCACGAGCAGGTGTGACGCAACGACGGGCTTTTGTACGGCTGAAACTGGGGTCCACTACTTAATTTTACAAAGGCGAAATAATACAAAGCATTCTTCTGAGGCGGCAAAGCTTGCCCTTATACTCGTTCCTCCGCAAAGCGGGGAAGGGTTGTGCTTTGCGAGCTTGAACGTACCCACGAGATTGTTCCCCGCTAAGCGTGTCAACTTGACGACCCGCTCGTCGTCCACGCCCGCCTCGGGCAAGCGCCACCCGGCCTCGCTCTCCGCCACAGCAGCACTCATCACTTGTCTCCGCCCAGTCACACCACGACACCTCTTTGACATTCCCTCTCCCCCAGCCCGTCCGCACAATCCTCGCACAGAAGGTGCCCACACGACCGCCTGCACCGCACCTCGTAGCTCGCCGTGTGATCGCGCAATAACAACCACGCATACCGTTGAGAGCGCAGCGTCCCGCCTGCGCGCAAGCATGCTCTGCACGCTTTGAACACCCGCCGAGGGCATGCCCGCTGCGCGCGATGTTGTTCGCCATGGGAGTGCCTTCATCATACAGCGCGAACCACGGGATGCCTGCCTGCGCGTATGTGCGTACAGTGATAGGGCTCGGGAGCGGCGGCTGGCCCGTCAGCGCGGCGAGCACCGCGGGGCGGGAGGATCGTGATATGCAGTCGCGCGCGCCGCGCGCCCTCGGTGTCGTATGCCGCCACTGGGTGCGTGTCACGAACGATCTTTTGCTCGATTTTCCCGCCTGCGCCCAGTCCCATCGAGCGTCCGTCTACCGTCCACCCTCCGCGTAGGCGGAGTACAAGGTGGATTGTTGCTTCTTTCTGAATGTTGTAGTCTGATGAGTGGACCTCTTCAGCATCTGCTCGGAATCATACATTTGTGAGCGTACCTCGCAAAGTGCGTCCGTCTTCTAACTGCTTTCCTGCAAAGACAAATCGCTGCTGATCAGGAGGTATACCTTCCTTCTCTTGGACTTGTCTTTTTATAGACTCAATCGTCTGCTCAGAGTGCACAAGAAGAATGATCTTCTTGCCCGTCAATGTTTGTACAAAGACTTGCCCAGCCGTCAGCGCAAAATGAAAGAAATGCAGTTGGTGGTACTCACTTGGCATGCCATTCAGAGCGGCCAAATGCATGACGCGGACGTATGAGGGTGGGTTTTGGATGTAGCCATTCTCCGCGGCACCCTGTAAGCATATGCCCAGTCCTATAGAGAAGTAGTCAACGACCAATAGGCCCCCAGTTGTACCACTGAAAAACATACCCCCACTGCTCAGTCCACCGGATCTCAGTACGACTCGTAAGTCTTGCTGAAGTGGACGTGGAGTGAGGTATTTTTCTAGGGTAGACGCGCCGTTTGACTTGAATTCGTGGGGAGGAGTCTCATTATAGGTTGAATGTGTCGATCTGTATGCCACCAATGTCCTGTCCATAGCTGTCAAATGATTTATGGGGGCGTACTGACAATGATGGGATCCGACCTGACCTCGTTTCCCAGTAAGTTTGGGATTCGACCACTGAGCCCTTGTCCAAAGGGGGACCGCTACAAATTCTACGAACCAATCAAGTGGTAGGGACATTCGACTAGGATCAACACATACGACGCACGACACCTTTGGCGGTGCTAAAACCGTCCCGAATACGACTATTCAATACAGTCCATACCGGACAGAAAATGACAAACATACCAGCCACCTGAGCGAAACACATCAATGATGAGTGTAACGCATAGTGGGTGATACACTTTGGACTTACATTTGACCAGAGCCGTGACGACTTACAGTGACATAGTCTTGTCGTCCATCGATGCAGCATTCCTCGGTATACCCGTGAGTGCATTGATACCTCCACAGCAGAGATCTTGACCGCCTGTGACTTCTCCGTACCCCTCTGGAAGCTGATCCACATTGCTTCACATTGATGCATGCTCTGTAAGATGCGATGATGGGACAGGGCTCTCGCAACGTAGAATTGGGAATGTTTACCATGAGCAGACCTCCTTTGCTCACGACGGGAGCGACGGCAAGCGGCCCGCAAAGTCGCCTACGTTTCTTTCGGTGGGTATGAGAAAGACTACATCAACGCATCGGGCTGGGTGACGTACATAGAGGGGGAATCTACCAAGGCCAGCAGGTTAATTGGTATGTTTTTCCATCATCTATCAAGACGCAAGAGTTGAGTTAGGATGTTAAGGTGCAGCTTACGGGGGAGACTATCCCCCACCGGGTATTTCGTAGTGTCCTTCTGGACCGTGAGTACGTATTATTGCGAAAAATGATCGGACGAACCTTATTAAAGCTGATGTCAACCCCACCAACCTTGACGGTGGTTTTGGCATCATCAAGTTTGGCCAGACTGATACCAGGGTCCAGAATTGCAGTGTCCACAGTCTGTGGTTTGGCAGGCTCGAGGTAACGCTTGTGGTAAAATTTGCAAAGTGGTTCATCGCTGATAGAAAGATATACAGATGATGAGCAGCAGCA
The DNA here is from genome assembly GCA_035772785.1 of Phlebiopsis flavidoalba. Taxonomy (NCBI): domain Eukaryota; kingdom Fungi; phylum Basidiomycota; class Agaricomycetes; order Polyporales; family Phanerochaetaceae; genus Phlebiopsis; species Phlebiopsis flavidoalba. Next base: position 75,707 of record JAOCPU010000062.1, read on the forward strand.
GAAATAGATCAGTAGAAGACAACAGATTTTATATGGGCCGGACATATGAGGACAGGTTAAATTCCGAGGGACCATCCACGACTGTTCACATTGACATCGCGACGTAAATGGACAAACCCTTCGGGTCGTCTCACACCTGCACGACCACGGTGGATGGTTGAATATATAAGGAAGCATTCATTGCAATTGTGCTCACCATTAGCGGAAAGCCTTTGTGCGAGATAATTGAACGAAATTGGGAGAGGGACGTCCACCAGAGTAAGCGGACGAATCCCACCGACACCCGACGTATCAACGATGACATCGACTGTTCTCGGCCTTACCTGCATCGTAGAATACGGCAGGTGGGAGGTCTGCGAATGTACTCATCGCGAAGATCGCTGAGTCCTGGCAGCTGGAGGCTAAGAGGATGCGTAGCATTTAAAATATCGCCTCTCCCTCGCCCCTGTTGTATATAGGTTATGTCGCTTTGCAGCGCTTCATCCTCGTGACCAAGGGGTATGGCTGTACTCAGATATTAGGATTGAGCGCGTGTCTTTCTCGCAGATCGTCGAGGGTGTCAGACAGAGCAGGCAATACCCAATCTTAATAGTCGAGCCAAACCACTGGCCGTGCTAGCTCACCAGCTGGATTCTCCGAATACCATTTGTTTATTGAGGATTTTGCGGGGCTCCAGTATGGCGGCGCGCTTGCAGCAACTCCACGTAATGGTCAAAGGGAATCAAGTTGAGCTTAGATCAACCAATCTTAAATTGTGTCCATAACTGGTGAATATCCAAGAGCGTACCTCAGGCTGGTTGATGATGTCGGTATCTCCAGCAAAGTCGCGAAGGCTTCAGGGGTGTCGTCGGGCCACGCGTTAGGGGACAAGATTGAAGGGTGTGCTGAGTGGGTCCAGGATAAAAATTCTCAAGTCGATCCGGAGGAAGGTGAACAGACGCTATGATGGTCGAAGGTGGAAGAAAATGATGGCGGGGACGTCGGGGCTCCCGATATTAGGCTCCCTATCGCTGAATGGCGCATCAAGTCGGGACCCGTGCTGAGATCTGAGACGCCGAGGATGCTCGATTGGTGTTTCTCTCACGTACGCGCAGACTTGACCTAAATTGGCTCGCCAGATTTTTTACGGCGACATGGGATCAAGGCCAGAAACGAAAATTGTGCAACTGCATGTCTACGAGAAGTCTGCGACGTATTTGATTCAAGTCAGACGCGACCGGGGACGATCTCCATCATGAATGTGCCCTCAAGAAAAAGCTGCCCATCAGAACCCTTCCGCTATCCCAAGCTGGGAGGGGTTGCTACTTTGCGAGCTTGAACGCGATGAATGGAAGGGCGGTGAAAAGGTTCCAGCAAGCAGCGCATCCGGTATACGCCAGCAAAAAAGCGCCGCCCTGCGCGCCCTACCGGCTTGATAGTACCGACGATGACCACAGCGAGACCCTTTCCTACTACTCCCACGCGAAGCTGCCGCGCCCCAAGATGGGACCGATCCCAGTCGAAATGTGTCTAGAATTGGCGAACATTCAGAAGAAACCAGTGCACTCACTGTGTCGACATTGTCAACCAAGCCTCGGATGTATGAAGACTACTGTGGACTCACGTGAGATCGGCCGCAGACCTGTGCTCACCTTCAAGGTATGATTGAGTCACAAAGCTAGTACAGATCCGCGATCAGTAAAAACACACAGAGCAATAGCTCTCGACCAGAGGGATAGAAACAAAGTGGTATTAACCACGTACACCTCATGCGACGATTAGTGGATATGTAGCGTACACATAAAGGTCCCGTCATGAATCCACAGAAAAAGAAACAGCACCAAACTCCGACTCCCCTACGCAGTGTTATTCCTGATGAGTCGTCGAATGCAGCTCTCAAAGCCCGAAGTAGAACTTGACACCGAGGTACTCTTCCCTCTCTCGTTCCGTCCCTCCGCGGGAGCCTTCGAATCACCAGGATCCGCAGACTTGTTCCCGTCTTTGTCCTCGTCGCTCTTCTCCGCGTGTCCTGCTCTTCGAGGCGCCCCACCGACTGCCCCAGTAGTTGAACCACCGGAGCAACCACGTCGGTTTTGAGCGATATATGCTCGACAACATCCTCTCCCTCGTCGCGGATGACCCGGGCGTATACGCGGCAGATCCTGCTCCTCCTCCGCCTCGCTCTCCGTGCGCCCATATACATCCACCAGGCGGCCACCGCCCATCGAGCGTCCACTGCAGCCGGTTGTACCGCCCATGCGCGCCCCTTGACACCCTGCGGCAGCCGCCTGCCCGTCCCAAAACACCTGCTCGCGCATCTGGAGGACCTTGTTCCGCGGCGCGGCCGCCATATGCCAGAGATCGTCGACCAGAAACTGCGCGCTCTCGTACGCGAGCGCGTTCGCCTCCTGCGTCATCGCGTCTGCGCCCGCGCCCGCGCGGCCTCGACGTCCTGCAGCACGCCCGCGCGGCGCCGCAGCGCGTCGATCTCGGGCGCCGTCGCGTCGTGTAGCCCTCGCGAGGCGGATGCCCGGGAGTTCGTCGCGGAGAGGCGGCGCGTGAGCGCGAGCGAGGCGAGGCCACGCGCGAGCACGTTGTCGAGGTGTGCCTCGCGGCGGCGCATGATCAGGATCTGCCCCGCAGAGCTCGACGTCGATGCGCATTAGGTCGAGGGGAAGCAGCCGCGTGCCGCGCAGGACGTCTATGTCGTCGAAGCTGCGTCGCCGTTTGAGGGCCTGTAAGTTGCGCCGCCGTGGCCGCGCCCAGTCGTCCCCCTCTGTCAGCGTGTCGCGGCTCTTGGAGGCTTCGGAGCAGCCACCGCCTAGTTTTTACCTAGTGGGCTGGCGCCTCGTCTCCGGAGTCGGATCTGCTCCTGAAGTCCTTCTTCACAGGTCTCGAGGATCAGCCCCAGCTGACTATTCGAGGCTGAGCATAGGGTCTCGGGAGAGGATTGCGTTGGTTGAACTCGTTCACCCGGCGATCGTAGTCGGAAAGTTCGCCCGTTGAACGCTCCGCACGTAGGCATTTCACCAAGTCCGAGGGTGAAGGGGTTCCTGAGCTGGCGAATCCGCTGCAGACTGCTCAGCAGATGAAAAGTCGAGATGCAATCGAGGTACACACAGAACTGGGACACTTGACCGCTGGTCAGCACTTCCTCCTCATCTGCAGGATCGCTGGATGCGAGATGAAGGAGCAATTTTGACCGGTAAAATGGGCAGTACCCACCGAGACACAACCACTGATGGAAGGATCGAAGACTGCATGGCCTGTTCTCGAAGAGAGTCTGCGCCCTTTCCTCTTGCACCAAGGTCTTGACTATACTTCTTTGGTCGCCCGCGACTACAAAAACCATCAGCATACACTCACAATCTAGACCAAGCGCCTACGCAGTCCAATTCTCAAGCTTCCGCTGCACCCTCCCGGACCATGGCAACTCATCCTCATCATCCGACGACTTAGACTCACGCTCGCGCTCACACCTCTCCTTATCCCTCTCCCTCGCCTCGCGCTCCAATCTCCTTCCCGCGCTCCCTCTCCTCGCCCTCGCCTCCACACCGCCTCCTTCTCCCTTCTCTTCCTCTCCACCTCCCCAGGTCTCCCCGCCCAGAGATACCTCATCTGCTCGCACAGCCCGCCTTCGCATTCTGGCGCACGACGCCGACGAGCGCCTCAAGGTCCGTCGTGGGCGCGAGCCGGTGGGCGCCCGCCCCAGGAGATCCCCTTTTGTGTTGACTAGCCGCGCCGTCCGCCAGCCGCCGCCGCGGCCATGGTGTACCCTGCGGGGTGACAGCAAGCTGCGGTGCGCGGAGGTCCGTCGCGCGAGGTCGTCGAGCTTGCGAGTGGTGATGAGCACGCGGTGCACCTTGTAGCCCTCGTTCTGGCGCGCATCTGGGATGTCGTAGGGTTGTGGGGCTGCGGCGATGTTCTCGAGGAGACGGGCGCGAGAGCTATAGAAGGGTGTGGTCTCCCCGCACGCGCCCAGGACTGGCTGATGCCGCATGTGGCGGCGTGGAGAGCGAGGCGCTCGAGTACATGCCGACGTTGGAGGTGACGAAGTGGTGGGGGAGGGAGAGCGAGTGGGTGTGGTTGTGTACCTTTGGGGAGGCGAAGTTGGTGATGGCGCGGAGGAAGCTGTAGGGGTCGAGGAAGGGGTCTTTGGGCACAAACGGGTGTTTTTGTCAGTGGCAAGTTTGACGAAATGATTTGAAGAATCATACGTGTCCCATAACGTGAAGGCGATTCCGAGTGACAAGGACCGTGCTGAAGAGCGCGGCAACCACTGTCGGATCCGCGCAACTCGCTCCATTGGCTATTACATGTCAATACACACATTCACTGTGTGTATGCTGTGTCCAGACTCACCTCGACGTGTAAAAGCGGTTCGCGCCAATTTCACGGATCCATGCTTGTATGCCCTCGTATGTTACATCGCACAAGAGCCCTTGCGCTCTTCCCGCGCCACATCAAACATGCCAAACACTGATAGCGCTGACTGTATCAGCTTGACAAGTTCGAGCACAACAGCGTTGAAGGAAAGCTGATGCGCGTATCAAGGGTTGGTCAGGAAGGTGGTATGACGAGATGAACCGGTCTTTCGTGGTATCACTTGTGGAGATGGATTCGGTGTCAGTCGTTATTGGAGAGCGCGCCCTGTAGCAGGTACCTAGGCTCCTCGAGGGTCAGGGCACTACGACCGCTACATCCCATTCGAAGGACGTTTATGTTCGCATATAGTCGTTCCTGTATCTCTAGAAAGTTGCCTCGAGGTATCTGCACGATGGTAAAGTCGGAGCGGAAGTTTGCAAGAGAGGTGACCATTACTAGGCCCTTGTCTGTCTTCGAGTATATGCGTCATAATTAGCCCAGCAATATACGGTGAATCATTGACATACCTCTTTTGGGCCGTGCACCATCCTTCCGGAGCTTCTCCGCAATGGCCTTCTCCCATTCCGCCTGAGCCTCGACCGTGCTCAAGGACGACAAAGGGCTGGGAGTGCTGTCATCGTAACCTAAAGCACCGTCAATCTTTGATATGTCCACATAATGATAGACGGACCTTGTGGGCGGGGTCCCCCGTGAAGACGGTGAGGACGGTCACTAGGCCGTACCCGTTCTACAACCCTGGTCTGCCGTATGTCAAACAATCCCCGTGACCAGCGCGACGTCGAGTCTCACCATTTCTCCACCGCGTAGAGCTGGCAGCAGTCGAAGTTTGGCAACCTCCTCTTCGACCACCTCGAACCGACACCCGCCTCCGATCCAGTCGACTGCGACGCTGCGAACGCCGCGCTAGGGCTGCCGGCGAGGGCTGCATGTGCTGTTCGCCACGGAGTCACCATGCGCGCGACCTGCTCTTGCGGGCGAGGACTTGGTCGAGCAGCGCAACCGGCAGAGGGAGATGCCCTCGGCGGGGGCCGTGCCGACGCACGGTGGGCTATGAGCAGCGCGCAGTGTGCGGGCTTACCCCCCCCCCCCACCCCTCCCCCCCCCCCCCCCTGGTAGTCGACGAGCGCTGAGGCATGGCGGGCGTGAGGAACGGCGAGCGCTTGCTTGCAGCGAGATGGGAATGGAGGTCGTGGACATGGCGTGACATGCTTGTTCATGGTGCTGATGTATGACCTGGGCGGGGAGGCATCCCAGCGGGGACACTTGCAGCCCCTCGGGTCGGACGACGACGCTGGGGGAAACCGCGCCCGGCACGGGGAGGATAGGAGGTGCTTGTCAGCACACCACGGGCCGTGGGGAGGACAGACTGCGGACTGAGGAGTTTCATCTCGTCGCTCGTACTCGCTCAGACAGGGATGGGAAAGGAACCATGAGGGTCTCTGCGGTAGCTTCGCGGCAGAGCGCAGCCATGGATGTTCATTACCTCATTAGGCGGTAAGCAGGCTCAACCCCTACCGCATTTGTATTCGAGTCAGTAATGGCTGAGGACCGCCTCACCTTGCTTGTTACCTTGCTTGACAGGTGCTCTTTAATTGCTTTCTCGTAAGGGAGCCCGTCACTTCTGGGGTCCCTGTGCTGCTATCCCGCATTGACTCGCTCTGCCCCCTGGGACAGGTGTTCGCTCGTTTTCTCACACCACAGCATATATATATACTCCAGTTTCTCCTCCGTAAATCTCCTCCGTTTCCTGAGATGGCAAAGCTAATGTAACTGCACATTAGTCTCAGGCGTGTACGTGCACTCAGTTGCGAAATTTTTGCCTAACTTACACACTTCCATGGTAATGTCTTCTCTCCGGCCCCGCAAACCTGTTCTGACCGAACGATCATTTACTATGCCTTTTGCCCATTGTATGATCATCCGGCCGATGTTGAAAATCTGCAGTTTCCTGCATTACCTCTATTGCGGCACTATGACCCTGATTATTTTTTACTACGGTAGTTATAATATAGTGCTAATTATACACACCAATTTTTGGCAAGAGGTCCCCGTGCAGAATGGTGAGGTATGGATGTTTTTGAATACTCGTGAACAAGGGCTGAAACCTTGCTTGCGTGATTCTGGTATTGATGGCAAGAGTAGCCCACAGAGATCCTTTCAATGCTAGATGCAAAACACCGTGAGCTCCGGTGAGCCATTATAGCTCATATACCAAAATAGCTTTCCCGCACAAATTGTAATATTTCATAGAATGAGGTTTGTAGGCAGGACACAAATGAAAGCCAACGCGTTAAACACGACCTCCTTTAATGCGTGACAGGCTTTAAGCTACCGACACAGCAACAGTTGCACGCCTTTACTGGGCGCCCGCAGGACTTGAGGGGCCGCAGGCAACGCAGCGTCGGACGACGCCGAAAGCCATCATCGGCATCAGATACGGGCCGACCGGCAGGGACGTGACATGATGTGACAAGCCATGATCAACAAGTGGGCATCGACGACTCGTCCCAAAGCTTCGTCCTCCGTGCCACCCCCAGACCTTCTGAAATTATAGAAAATTCATAGGTAGGTAGCAGATAGTATGTCACACCATACTATATACATAGTTTGGCAAACGAAATACAGGGGACAGTGCGGCAAAGGCATTTATCAAAACCGTGATCAACAAGGGGCAAGGCATAGTATGAAAAGCCTCAACACCGGCATCGGATATAGGTCCCACCCACCTGCTCTCGCAGTGGGGCATCTGCGCGTCCACATCGCGCCTCACGATAGAGTGTGACGGCGGGCTTGCGCGGCCTCGTCGCGTCGTCGCATGTTCCATCTCACAGTGGGCAACAAACGACAGTGCCGAAGGGGCGAGAACTCGCCTGAAAGCCACCCAGTAGGCTCCACCCGAACGGCACGTCACAGTATTGGGGTCTACAGGCAGTAGGCCAGTAGTGGGAACGAGCTACAGCTCACATGGCCTACAACACCGCGAGCATTGTTGCCATCTCATTGCGTGACACTTCGCTGCAAGGAGCATGAGAAGGTCCCCCTCACATATCCAGAGAAACCGTCGCCCGTGGTGCGCACGGGAGAGCTCGGTGCTCTACGAAATCATGAAGCAAACAGCAATGATTCTGTGCGTAAACGCCTACCTTTACCCCTTGACGAACCGGCGACGTGAGGCCCCGATGCTCGGTGCTGGCACCCAGCGACCCGGCGGACCTGACGCACGTCTCCCACTGACCTCGCCATGCCACGATCCCGGTGTCCCCGTGAGCCGGGAATGCTGCCGTGAAGCTGGCAGAGATCAACACTCCTGCAGCTGCGTTTCGTGCCTGAGCAGAACAGCTTACATGGCAAGTAGGACATTGGTGCGTGTTGTCTCCAAGGATGGGCAGCTTTAGCTGGTGGGGGGCTGTTGCTCCTGCGCGCGCGTGCATGAGCAGCGAGTCTACTGTGGCCGGAAGAACCTGCATACGTGCGCACACAACACGCCTGAGCCGAACCCGTGTTGTCCCACTACAATGTGCTGGCTCATATAAGCCGCACGCTGTGTCAGGAGGCTCAAACATGTGGTATGAACACAGGTGCACTTTATTGCTAGTTTGCTTGTCAACAAACGTAGCCACGGATATTGAGAGTACATACCAGGATGTAGGAAAATATTGCACTATGGTTTTCATATTAATATTCTGAGTGCAAGTAAAAGAGTTGTGTCAGTTTGCCGAGAACAACACTGGTATTTTGACGGGCTTTCCCACGATAAGCGTCCAAGTAACCAGCTCTGAAGCAAAGTTCTCGCCCTTTTCAGTTTGTTTACCAGAACTTACTTGCGCCGCTTCCCACGCTCATTACGCGTTCAAAGCGCTCACTGAGAGTGTTTCGATCCGAGACGCCGTGCAATAACAACGGAGTGCGCGACCATGTCATATGCTCAAGCCTCCGCATCCTCGTCGCCGACGAGCGCGACCGACATCACACTGCGCGACGTCGAACGCGTCTGGCGAGCGTCGCAGGCCGACGCGTTTGCATTGCATCCTCCGGTCTCAGCCGGGGATCCTAGGTAAAAGTTCCACATGAAGGCTTGAACGGAGCGCGTCCTATGACCTTATCATCCCACCCCATTGTGGGTGGGTCGCACCGACACGCTCGCCACGCTGCGCCCGTCGTTGCCCGCCACCATGCCCCAAGAAGACAAAAAGGCAAGCAGCGCGACCGCCGTCAGCAGAGCAGGCAGCCTGCGCTGAGCCCGCCCATAATCGCGCTCGGCTCGCCGCAGATGCCAGGGCAAATCCAGTCTCTCACCAAGATTAACACGGCGGCGTCGCAATCGCCCATGTCTGGGCACGCCGAAGTAGCGACCAGGATCAGGCGCGGTCCCCGTGAGAATTGGGGCACTGTACAAAGGTGCGTCTTATCTGCCTTTTTACCTACGCGGGACGTGACTAAGATCAGCCATTGTCTCCTTCGTCTGCCGTTCATTTTCGCGCTTTACTCGCGGTTACCACCTCGTTGTTTATGCACCCCTTCGCCATCGTCCCTCCGCCGACACACTCTCACCGCTTTCATTGCAGGCACCTGGGGCCAGCCCGACGCAGACGACCATGGCAGGGACAGGGGACCCCGAGGACCTTTCGGCACCTGGGGGCAACCACAGCCAATGGCCCTCAGCCGGGCGGCGGCGGCACCGGGGACAACCGCGCATGCGTCCCCCGCCATGCACACGAGCTCCCCGCCCCGGGCGCAGTACGGGCAGCAGGATGACGAGCCGGCGTGGAACGTAGGCGGCGGCATGATCTCCGCCGTTTCACCAAAGCAATTGGCTTCGGCGCAGCCCCCGATACGCACCACCAGCGCCCGCGCCCAGGGCTCTCCAGGAAAAAGAACATGCCGAGGCACAACTGCGGCTGCGGACTGCTGCCACCCGTCGCCTGACCCCAAGCATGTGGCCTTTGGCGGCGCGCACCCCTCGCCCGCAGCAGCAGGCGGCCCCCCGCCCCTCCTGCACCAGCCCCACCACCCGCGCCGTCCCACATGACTTCCCACCAACACAAACGCGGCCGTAGCCACAGCCACAGCCCCAGACCGCCTGGCCGCAAGCCCCCGCACAGACACAGGCGGCACCACGCCCGCCCGCGCGCGAACAGCGCACAGACGAGCCCCGCGGCGCCGCCGCAGGCGTGGATGACCTGGGGCCGCCCCAAGGGCGCCGCGCTGCCGCAGGTCGCAGCCGCCACCCGCCATCTCCGCGCACGTCCCCGCCGCCGCTGCGCCACCGCCAGTGTGCACATCCGAGCTTGAACACCCCGCGGCGGCGGACGCGGCGCTCGCGCGCGCGCAGGTGCTCCAGGCCGCGCAGCTCCAGGGGCTGCTGAGCCACCCCGGCGCAGCGGGGGTCGCAGCAGGAGCCCGCGCCTTTACTCACCATTCCGTTACCGTGGCAGGCGGGCCCGAAGCAGTCGTCGAGGGCAGGAGTGGGCGAAGGGGAAGCAGGAGGGTGCGGCGGGGCGTACGGCGTACGGGAAGCATGCACCGAAGATGCAGCAGCAGGAGAGCTGGGGGAGTACGTTTGGGGTGGGGGGAGCCCGGGGGCGGGGGCGAGTCCGGGTGGGTATGGAGGTGCGCCTGAGGCGTATAGGATTGGTGCCTGTTGGTGCTGGAGGGTATGGAGGGGGTGCGCCTGGAGGGTATGGAGGGGGTGCTCCGGGTGCATATGGGGGAGGTGCTCCGGGTGCGTATGGCGCGCACGCTGGAGCTGGAGCTATGTATGGTGCTGGTGCTGGTGCGTATGGCGCTGGTGCTGGAGGTTACGGTGCTGGTGCTGGAGGATACGGTGTCTGGTGCTGGTGCTGGAGGGTATGGCGGCGGAGGCGCGCCGGCGTGGGGGGAGCAGCGTCAGAGAACGGTGAAGATGATGCAGGGGTGCTGTATGGCGAAGTACGAGGACGCAGGTGTTTTTGTCTGGGGGGACAGAGTGCGGCTACTGGCGGTGGCCGCGTACGGTTGGTGGGTATGGCGGCGGGGCGCCAGCGGGTGTCATGGGGCGGGCATGCTGTGCCGAGGAACGACCGTGGCAAAAAGTCTGATCGCGGACGAGGTCGAAAACACGAGAAGAAAGAGGAGCAGTGTGGGGCAGCAGAGCAATGCGTATGGCGGGTATGGCGAGTGATCCCAACGCCTGGGGCGCGCGTCGGACGGAAATGAGCAGGGCCGTGCCGCGATGTGTGGGGCTCCTCGAAAGGCACACCGGCCCAGGCCCCACCAAATCACCCACAAAAGCACAATGGATGTGTGTGGACACGATAGACGAAGAGGACGAGGAGGAAGAGGAAAGACTATGATGATGAAGACTACGACGTAGGACCACGAGAGAAAGAGGAGGAAGACTGGAGTACCACGGTGTGACCCAACTGGACAGCAGGGCCCAACAACCCCAAGACAACACTCCCCCGCACCCACCACACGACAAACCCGACAAGCACAAAGCAGCGCAGCGACTATCATATGAATACCGCTTCGCCGGCTCGCCCGCCCTCGGCGCCGGCCATTCGACCTCGCAACGGGGGCACGTGAGTGGCGCGCTTAGCTTCGGCATGACTCAGCTGGGAAGGCCGCACTCCACAGCCCACGCGCCACGCCCCTGCTCCCGGAACCACGACTCGTCGCGCGCACCATGAACAGTTCGCAACTCTGGGCCGCGAATGAACGCGGTATTCGACACGACGCCAGCCGACACTCACCTTCCACCTGGTTCTGGGCGGTGCGGGGCTGCTGCACCCGCCGAGCGCGCGCTGTATGGCAGCCGCCTCGCGGAGGGAGCGTGTGCACTGGGGCTTCAACTCGCAGAAGGATCAGCGGGTGGCGTCGTTGCTGGCGTGGATCGATAATATGCACAACGAGCTGTGTCATCAAAGGGGTGAGTATTGTCAAAATCGCTCTCTACCGTGTACTGACGACGTCTGTAGTTGACGAAGTTCATGGAAACGCACGAGCGCGGCGCGCTGATCGCGAACGCGGACATGCGCGACACATCGACGGGGCGCACGCAGCCCGTGTTCGACTGGATCTCGCTGCGCGACTGTGCACTGCACGACACGCTCGACCGGACGCTGCAGAAGCACGTCGTGTGCTACCGGCCGGCGTCGACGGTGCTCGTCTTCGTCTATCCTGCTCTCGCAGTCCGGTAACAGCCTCGCCAATCTGGCGCAAGAAGCTCGCGGTCCCGCAGGATTTGCATGACATGAACAAGGATCTCATTGCGCATCGACGCTGGAGTTGCAGGATGCCTGGTTCATACGGAGGGTTGTGTATATTGATGAGTTTTTGCGTAGTTGGCTGTGCTCGGGTTGTGGGAGGTGCTGACTGTGTCTGGTCGTTTAGAAAAAACTGAGCCTCGCGAGCCCCCTCCGGTTCCACCCAAAAAAGAAAGTGCTTCTGGCGCAAACTATTCAGCATATTCAAGTCGAAAAAAGAAACTCAAGAAAACACCGCCAACGTGATCGAATTCTCTGTACGCCTTCTCACCATCGTGTTGTTGTTGTCACACTCTCGCTATCTTTCAATGTCTGTATTATGCTCTTCTGCTTCTGTTGTATACCATCTCGAGACAGATACCATTTCATTTCGCATCTACTCATGGACTCACAATTTACTTTATACGAAACTGTACGCTCCGATATAACGCCACGCTCTTTGACGAATACCTTAGATGCCTACTCACCACTGCTGACGATGACGCGTGCTGCCGCCTCTTGGCTCCTCGGAGCTGCGGCCACGGCTTTGAAGCTCGACTACTGGATACATGACGGGCATCAATTTGGTAGATAGTATAGTACAACATAATGGGTAAGTCTAGCTAGTACGGCGCGCTATTCGGAAGCGAGTTCAGATTGACTTCACCCTAGATACCTCATCGGGAAGTGCTACTGAGATTATCGTCATGAAAAGCGAGATGGATTTTGTCGGTTTGTTCTGTCAGAAATATTTGTTCTGTTGTGCATATTGATGGTCTCTGAGGCCATCAAAGTGCATAGTAGACAAGGTCTCCTCGTATCGTTGCGTGGCACGGTTTCCGAGAGCGATGTCAAAGTGAACCAAGATGAGGACTGATGTTGGAACGATCCCTTTTGAGGCGTGTCATAAGCATTGATAATCCGAGGCGCAGGTATATGCGTAGGAACTCACAATGAGTGGGTTGGCCCAGTTTAGCATCACAATCGCTGCTGGGTTGTTGCATCTTTCTAATAGCCACAATCGGCAACGTGACGATCTTTTACGATGTGTTTCTTAGTTTAGTTTACGAGGTCATGAGCTATAACGACTCTGCCAGTGCAGCCATCATTATGGCGCCCGATTCAAATACTATCAAGGCCAGCGCGAGTAATGGGGTGCCTTCCCATTAGCAGCGTTGACACGTTTGCTAATTTCAGGGCTCGCTTGGTGTGCCAAACCTGGTACCTTCAGAGAAAAGATCAGCAAACAGCCAACCATGCGCAGCGGCTGAAAAGAGCAAGTCTGAGAGACTAACATCAAACGGCCTACAATCAGCGCTGTATTTTTCAGGCCAGTACTGGTGACGAGAAGCGCGGCTACCGGAACGTATGCAAAGGATTCGAGACTTATGAGAGGCTCGGTGCAGAGTGGCCAGCGTTTCTCCCAACTATCATTATATACTAGTATGTGGGGCAGTGTCGTGCAGTCCGTGATTAGTGAAAGACCTGATATGATTTTCGTTAGAGACAGAGAGAATGGGACGTAACTGGAGACCGCCGTTTTGAAATGGCTAAAGGTATCACGATGATCCCATCTCTTTGACACATACGACCCAAACCCGCCATATCAGGAATAATTCTCCGAGGAGGATCTTTTTAATGGTTAGTGAATGTCACAGCAGAGCGAAAACAAAAGACGGCCAAATATTTACCAATACTGCCGACAAAAATTGGTTGTAAGATGGTGATGAGCATAAGCGCTGGGTGTGATGTTGCATATGTTACATTATAGGACCGTGGCCATATGGACTGTCTCCAAAAGAAATCTGCAGCATCGAGATAGAAAGTAGAATCTTGTATGATAAAGAAAGTTTGCGACTGGTTGCTGTTGTTTTTAGGGATCGTCAACCCATTCAAGTTGCCTATCTATACGTCTGCAACAACGGTACTCACACCATATATATAGATAACGACTACCTCCAAGACAACGAATATTCCTGGAACTCGCTCAGCCCCCCCTTCTGAGTAATATGTGAGAACAAATCTCTACGTACCAATAGAGAAATGTTTCTCCAACAAGGACAGAAAACCCCTGCCTGCTGAGCGGGGTTTAAAGACCATCAAACTCTGCTGTTTTTTGCTCGGGGTTGACGGGATTATGGGTGTATGGTTTTTTTTACCGTCGTAAATAAGCTGACGTATCCAAAGGCCACACATATATAGCGTATCCGCATGCGCGATGATTGGGTTCACTTGTTTCTCACACTGAAGACAAGGAAGCGATTTCCCAACATCGATCTATCAAGCTTGAATTTATTCTGACGGATTCGGCGGCCATCGCTCCACCATTGGTACCAGTTTAAGAGCTGTCGCGCTTGTGCCATGGAGCTCTCTCTCTCGGACACCTGACTTGTCCTGAACTTGCTTCAACGGCACACTGCACAGTATGGGTAAAGGGACTCAGCCGGTGGACCATGAAGGAATGACCGCGAAATTACCATTGAGAGTTGTGTGTCCTCCTCCTGCCTTGGCCATATCGCACGCAGAATTAAGATGACTGACTTGGAGAGCAAGCCACTGGACTCTAGTACCGGTCGCCAGTGGCTGCTTCCCACAGCTTGTAAAGTGCCCAGCTCCGCCAACAATTGCTCGGTGGAGTCGGGGATCGTCGGTGAACGCAGCCATAGAAATTGAAATAATGACTATCAATTCCTATTAGCACGCCCCATTCTCCTGATAGAAGTGGCGGAGGAACAGCTTTTTATGATGATTAAGTTAACCGTCTCGTCGAGCTCCAATTGCGACACCAAATACTTACCTGATTCCTTTGAGCGAGCAATGTCACTTGATGATCCTTGGATGCAGTTGGGGCTTGGATTCAACGTCCCTAAATTGAACTCGCTTTTGGGTCAGCATTGTCAGGGGGTGGGTCTCGTCACGGAGAACACTCTCGTGGTCCACTGTGGTGAGGATTCAGATGATCTCGAGTGATCGCGATCAGCACGTTTCGGTGTATTCAAAAGATTTGACCATGGCCAGATATCCTCCTGCCGCGCGTCTGCGGCTTGAAGTTGCTCAACGTGATTCCACTCTGTATTGTAAGTAATTGGGGGTTGCAGAAGGAGTACGTACTTCCAGCACCAGTACAAGTTGTCGACCTCAACTCGGCACTTGCCGGGATCATCGATCATCGTAGGCGCCGCCGCCTGCGGCGCGGGTATCTCGCTTGCTCTCACCAAGCACTCTTGCAAATACTGTGTAGAACCATACCTCTGTTTTAAAGTCACCTTAACTGTCTTTGCAATCGAACATGGGGAGATGTACACATTCGCGAGAATCTAACACCGGCAGCAGCTGAAGAAGGTCAAGCACAGCCTGCGACGCTTCGCACACACAGTAGTCGAATTCACCGCGAACCGCCCGGTGGCCCCCCTGTCGACCCCCTGTGACACACGTCGCGATATTCACATCCGTGCTCGCCCCCGTCGCGCTGCTCCCCTACCTCGTCGACCGTGCGCCACCATCTGCGCGCGCTGCACAGCCGCACGGTGTCCGAGTCGTCGCCACCGCGAAACGCGGCGCTGCAGGCGGGGGCGCGACCTTCGCGGCCGCGCTCCTCGAAAGCGCCATCCGCCGCGAGGAGCACAGACCGCCTGCGTGCGACGCCTCGGCGAGCTGCGGCAATGGCCTCCTCGTCGGGGCTGGGTGCGCGCGGCAGGCAGGGAGCCGCGGACGTCGCGCGTGGGCGCGCGCCGAGGAAGCGTACGCGTGCGGACGTGCAGGGCCTGCTCGAGGAGAACCGGCGGGATGAGGTGCGTGATCCGTGTCTGGAAATACGCAGAAACACTGAGAGAGGGTGTGGTAGGGCGCGGCTATAGCGGCGCTGCGAGACTTGAAGCCCGTCGTTGGCGGGACATTGCGGCGTTCATGCACGAGGTGAGGTGCAGCAGGGCTTTGCGGCGCGCAAGAACGATGGTCGTGGTGTATCGAGCGCATAACGACAGTTTTGCGTACAAGCTGCAGAGCATGCTCGTTGACGGACGGTGGCCGAGGCGGAGAATGTGCGTTGCGGGTGTGTGTCGCTGAAAGCCCGTTTAGTGGGCGTAGTGGTGGGCCTGATGTGTTGTCTGCAGGATGATTACGTGCCCTCTGGGTTCTACTTCAGCAAAAAAATCCCCGGCTCATAACAAGGAGCATACTAAAGACCAAAATGAGAAGGCCGTCCAAGGGTCGCAAGGGGAAAGTGGAGGGCGCACCACCACGGACCTGCTCAGGATCCAGAGGGTCAGAATACTTGGAAGAGACTGTTGTAGATCACTACCTTATATACTGTATGTTTTGAACATATGTTTGCGATCAGAGCAAGAATTTCCACGTTAATCCTGCACGAAATTTGAGTCATCTCCGTGGAACATGTGCGCATCCCGGGTCGTGATGAGAGAAAGCACACAAAGTGCACGGATAAAGGTCGGATCAATGCATTCACCACGCCACATCTGCTCTCCAGGCGCTTCTGTCGGACATGCTCGTCTCCACCACACCACATCATCGCGAGCGACACACATCTTTCAGAGGAACATATGTCTCGCATGTATGCGCGAGTGTATTGAGAGGCCAAACGAGTGTCTGCGCATCCAGGCCCACAGCTCAGACCTCTGCCAGCCGTTCAACGGCTTCCAGAGGCTGACCCGTGGGTCTGGAACATACCTGACACGCCATGGCACAGGGCTACAACTCACAATGCTGGAGCTGAAGGGCTGACAAGTCATCCTCTCATGAACCTCAAAAGCCTAGCCCGCCGTATCCAGGATTCGTTCCCTCTTCTTCCCTCTCCCTTCGACGACCTCGTGGTTTCCCTCGTCAAGATACCGTCATCGACAGCAATCATGAAGCTCAAGGCCCTCGCTAAGGTTTTGAAGGTCAAGTCTCGATTCTTGAAGCGCAAAGTTCGGCAAGCAAACTCTGTGAGCGTCGCTGTTTGTGTTCATCTTGATGGACAAACCCATTCACGAGTGCGCTGTTTAGAGACCGTTACAAACGACAGTGAACACTTGGAGATGGGATGTCATTGATCAGGTATGCAGCAGTACACTATGTCTAACTCGACGTACTGAGCTCATTTCCGCATTCGCAGGTCCAATGATATCCGTCCGACAAGAGTCCAGAGAAGCCCAGACCTCCACGATATGGCTGCGGTCGTGAACGTCTTGCCGGTGGCGAAGACAATTGATTCGGACAAGGTTGCCAGCCACCCTAAGGTCCGTTCTGTGCTATCCCTGCGTCTGTTCAGCCTTGCTCATCCCTCCCCAGACTTTGCCACTGGTGCGACGGGGAAGGCAGACGTCGGACACCCCGCATCGGGACACCGTACAACCGCAACTCCACCGGTACGACTGCTCGCACTACCGGGTCTGACGCACTCCACCGGTACGACTCTCTCGCTCCCACCCCTCCGCCTGTCACGAAGTCGGACGTTCCCTCTGGGAAGGGACCCACTAAGCCACCTATTGCTGCCAAGTCTGTCAAGCGTCACCTGCGTATCAAGGATTTTGAAACCATCGCGCCGCTCGGAGCGGGTGGCTTCGGGTCTGTGTATCTTGTATACGACAAGGTCTCTCAGGGGTACTTTGCGCTAAAGGTGATTGAGAAGGGGAAGATGCCTCGCGACTTTTATCCTCAGATGTTTGAGGAGCAGAGGATCGGAAGGGAGCTGGCGGATAGTCCCTGGGCGGCTGGCGTCGTGGGCAGCTTTGATGACTCGGCGAACTTTTACATCCTCATGGTGAGTGTCGAGCACCAGCTGCCATGACTCTCGCTAATGCAATCTTCGCAGGAGTATAGCAGTGGTGGCGACTTGCAGCAGCACATTCGACAGCATGGAGCTATCGACCGCCCTGTTGTTCAACGTCTTTTTGCGGATTTGGTGAGTAAAAACGCTGCCACTCGTGGCGTCCCTCAGCGTGGCTGACATCTCTTGCGCTCAGGGAGGTCGAGGGTCTCGACAACATCCACCAGCGCCGCATCATGCACCGCGACATCAAGCTCTCCAACATCCTCATCAAGCACGGTGGCCGTGTCGCCTTCGGTGACTTCGGCCTCTCCAGAGCGTTTCGGCGTGTCTCCCGCAGACCGCCCCTGGGAGTCCCTGCCCGCGTGGCGTGCCTACCAGCCCACCGCCTCGCTTTCGAGGCGACGACCGCGACCTCGCCGATGACAAGGTAGGCACACCGGGGTTCACCGCGCCCGAGGTGCTTTGCCCGGCGCGCCGTACTCGTCAAACGCGGCCGACATCTTCAGCCTCGGCGTCGTCCTGCACGTCCTGCTGTTCCACCACCTGCCCTTCGGTATCACGAACCGCATGTCCGACGCGAGATCACGCGGCGCATCGTGCACGCGCCGCTCGTGGTCCCCGATGGGCCAGGCCCGCGCCCTGTGTGCTCTCATTGAGGGTATGCTGGAGAAGGACCCGCGGCGCAGGCTCACGATCGCGGAGATCAAGGCGCACCAGTACTTTCAGCTCTAGTAAGCACTGTTCTTGCCGCGCTACTGGTGTGCACATGTTTCACGCTGCTTCCAGTCATTTGGACAAGATTGCACCAGTGCGGGCCTTCGGATACTCTGGAGAAGGGTCTGTATCGCGGAGTTGAGCCTCAACTCGTACCAAAGGTGCGATTCATGACATCTTGTCTTGAGTTACGATGAGCTGAGGAACCATTGCAGAAGCCGGGTCTCCGCATTCCCTCCGGTACCCCTTACAAAAAGGGACGGAACCCATACCCGTTGGTTCCAACACGCTGGAAAACCGTCCCTCACTGGACAGGCTCCCGTCAACGTCGCTGTTCCCGCCTCTGTTATAGGCTTCGCCGGCAGAGCCTCCCGCGGTTTGGACACGCCAAATCTCCGCGCTCTCTCCTCCTGCACGCCTTCCATCGGCAAACGACATCGTCTACGAGAAAACTCAGAAATTTGGCAGCCTCCGCGCGCTGCCGTGTTCAAAAAATTGGAAAATATGGGGTGGAAAAGGGGTCAGGGTCAGGCCGCGTGATGGTTGACCACATAAAAAAAAAAAAACGATCATGATCAAGAACGCATGGAATGAAAGATATACAGTACACTTCTGCTTAGTATTCTCTCATCACTTTTCTATCTGACTCGTTTCATTTCATTTCCTCATTTATGGGTTTACTAGCTGATACCCGTGCTCCGCACGGGAAATTGTCATATTTAAGTCTTGAGTGATGAGGGCAAAAAGCGTTGATGAGAATATTGAATCGAAGTTACCTGGTGCTGAGTCCACCGGTGGGATGTAAGTACTTAAGTATCAAGCGGCTGACAAACTTGAACGGCGCGATAGGGTCGCTAAACCCCGCCGCGATTAAGTACAACATACTACCACTAACCACTAAGCAGTGGCCGAGATAAGATAAAGATGATCAAGTCAGTCAGTCATGGGTGTTCACGCTGGCCACTGAGCTCTTCAATCAGTATGATGGCGCAGCTTTTATTACAGCCAACCCTTGAGTTGAAGCTCAACTTGAAATTGAACGTCGGCTGAATGTGAACCTTTGGACCCGCTGGGAAACGTCGACGCTGGCTGCCAAACCCGTACTCACCGTGTTATATTGCTTGACTCATACCCGGCGCGTTTGGACCCGCTTTTAAAGCGAAACTTACCGGCTGCCAAACCCGTCCCTAGCACAAATGTGCCCGTGTTTTGGCTGCCAGGCTCGTACTCAGTGTGTCACACTGATGAGCCTGACTACCCGAGTGTAACGCCCTTAGATACGACAACGCCTTTTCCTCCGACGTGGCACAGGTGAATCCCACCCATGATGCACGATGCGCTGAATGAGCTGAGCTCGAGTGTCCCGTTCTCAGTAGGTTTCAGTGTGCCCGCGCCGCTCAAAGCGTCACCTGCCTGAGTGTGACAGCTGCTCGAGCTCAAAGATTTCGTTTCAGCTGATAGACTACCTACTTGACTAACTACATACGATGTAACCTACCACGACGATTCTGGGTCGTGTTCTGGGTCAGGCCTTGAGGGGCTACTTAAATATGTGAACCGTTAATGTGCTAGAAAATTCGGTGGACAATCAACATGTCCCGACCCACACCCGAGCGCGACGTTGACACCGTGAAAGTGCCAGTATTGTTGCCCGCTTGATATCTCGAACATTCGACGCTCCGCATAATGATGACTTTCCCTGAATCGGGCCCTGTCGAGACTTGAGGTCAACAGACCACGCGACGTGTGAACGGTTGGACCGCGATTACCTTGAAGCCGTCACGTGCAATCAGCCAATCGTGAGGCTCCCTTGTATTTGAAGTTCACGTGACATTTTGATACGGTGTGTGTGTTTTATATAATAGACTAGCAGTTACCCGTGGCTTTTTTTCCGCACGGGTCAATATTGTATACCATGCGACTTGGTTGCCACTGATGAGTTTAATTTTACTCGCACTTACCAACTCTGCTACAGTATCTGAATGAAATAAGACTGGAATTGTCTTCAAGCAGTAACTTACTCCGTAGCTGTCAACTCACCGATCATCGATGTTACGCTTGGCTTGCTGCTAACTTCTAAGTACTTAAACTTGGTGTCATGCTGGCTGCTAAACCGATGTCACGCTGGCTGCTAAAACCCGATGTCACGCTGGCTGCTAAACCGATGTCACGCTGGCCGCTAAACCGACATGTCACGCTGGCTTGCTAAACCGATGTCACGCTGGCCGCTAAAACCGATGTGTCACGTCTCACAAGCTGGCTGCTTAAAACCCGATGTCCCACGCGGGCTGCTAAGTAAACACGTCACGCTGGCTGCTAAGTGAAACCGTTGTCACGCTGGCTTGCTAAACCGGTTGTTCACTGCGACACACCGAGCACTGTATTCGGTGTGTCAACACTGGCTCCTGAACCCAATTGGGTTTGAAATTGAGCCAAAATCCATACTACAGCGGAATTGATGCCTGACTCTAAGTGAGGAACCTTTGTTCCCGGTGAGTTTGAGGTGTCCTTTGAGCTCCTTAAATACATGGATAATGTACTGGAAAATTCCATGGATAATCACATGCCAGAAGCGAGCCGGGTCACTGATATCATCACACCCCCTTCGACTCCAATTTCCTGAACATTCGACACTTAACGCGATCCTGATTGACCTTCAAGTCGAGATCAGTGTAGCATGCAAGTACCATGCAATGCGAATGCGAGCCGTACCGCAAGTACCTTGAAGCCGTCACGTGCGCCTGACCAATGAGAGCGCCCCTTGTATCCGTGAACCCACGTGACGTTTTGATTCGCCTTGCTTTATTATATTAGATTATTGTCGTCATCTCTGCGCCTCAGTTTGCCATCTGCACAAATCTCTCTCGGTATTTCGTGTCATCATCTAACTCATCTGTACACAATAAACAATTGAAATTGATCACAAAAACCTCTACTCACGTTTGTATTGACTCGGCGACGAACTTGACTGAAGCGCTTCAATCCAGATTCCAGACCCGGGGGGGCCGTCCGGGCCGCCTCTCCCAATTATCAAACGCGCGTCGCGCGAGCCGGCGCAAATGATGCCCGCAAAGTGAGCCAACAGCTCCTGCCACCATCTTGCTTTTATCCACCCCGGTCATACTCTTTGGTCTATCTTTGTCTTTGATTTACGCCCCTCGCAATGTTTCCCTCGATCAAGACCGCTCACCGCCGGGGAAGGACTGAGATTCCGAGTTTTACGCGCCAGAACAGGGTGCAAAGACCAATCTCGTAGTACCGGAAGTCACTCGTCTCAATCCGCCCATGGACGCGACTCTCCAGAGGCCGGTTCATGGAGGCGTATAAGTCCCTATGCTCCTATGAATCATCAATGTATTTGGCCCATTTGCGTTCCACCTACGACGCTAGGCTAGTGTCCATGTCGGAGGAAGATATCGCAGGTCGCTCAGAGTTGTCTGATCATGACTGGGTCTTGCTACACACGTTCGTTTTCTGCCCCCCATAATGTCCCCTGTTTTTTCTCTTTAGCTGCAATCCATTCTTGACTATCTCTTGCACTCGTGAATGCTCTGCTGTCTTCCCGACCATCTGCGGTTTTTACTGGCATCACACGGAAGGAACGCTGAAGATTCTACCCACGTATGAAGATGACTAGTATATCTCTTTTTGGTCGGCCCTATCTCATTGCCTCAGGGATTATTACATATGCAATGCACATCTTGTGTTGAATTTTTTGGGGGACTGAAACTGCTGCCCTGCCTTCAAAACATGCCTCTTCACTGTGCATAAATCTTCGTCCGATGACCTGTTTACACCGACGACCACTTTCTGCAGAAAGGCCTCGCATATACCGGGGGGACGTACAAAAACTCATGTCTACTGGTTCTTTTATAGATTCGTCATCGACCGACCTGTTTTTTTTACGCTGTTGCAGGACGTTTTTTTGATGGGGCGTTTTTTTTTCCAGGACGCGCGCAAGAGCACAATCAAAACCCCCCCGATTGTGGCGTGGCGATCCGCTTTCACGATGCACTGGTAAAGACTTGTACTTGTTTCAATACTGACAAGTTGGCGAGTTTAATAAGAGCAGCCAGTAGTAAATCTAGCGTGCTGGTGTGTGGATGACGACGCGTGACCCCGAGGTTGGATTTCGATTCTGGTACTCAGGTCAGCCCCCCGCGCCTACAGTAACCCTCTTGAAGCCGAAACCAGCCCTCGTTGTTTTTTTTCTCCCCACCAAGCATCTCTCCCTCCCACGACCACCTTCAACGACTCGTCACGACCTACTCTTTCGCACTAAACATCCTAACATTCTAAACCAATGGAGTCTTTTTGGTCTCTTCACTCGCAGCTTTGGTACTCTGCTCCTGGCTCCGGCGCCATCAACGTAAGTCCCCAACTTTTCCCTCACTTCGTCGCGTCGCTGACAACGCCATCCAGCTGCGTCTTCCCTTCTCCTCTCCTTTCTCGCTTGTCTCCCGGCTCTGCCTCCTCTCTCTCCCCTGCGGAGAAAGATTGCCGAGCTCGAGACTGAGAGCAACCGGCTCCGCAACGTGATCTTTGGCAACATCCGCCTCTCGGCAGCTGAGCGGTACTCGCAGCAGCAGACCAAGTTCTTTGAAGTCGTCTCTCAGCTTGAAGAGTTGAAGGCCGATCTCGCGGCGGGAGAAGGAGCTGGCAGTGCGGCACTCGAGGAGACTGTCAAGGAGCTCGGGGAGGCGAAGGCGGCCGTCGAAGCGGAGAGGGACCGGTTCGAGTTTTGCTCTCGGTGCGGGGTCGAACAGCAGGTTGCTCTTGAGGAGAGGGGCGGGGCGAGGGAAGAAAGAGGAGCTGATGGCCTGCATCGACGTCTCGGTGAAGCGGATGAGGGCCGCTGAGGACGCCGAGCAACAGCTTGCTACTACCCTCGACGCCGTTCAGAAAACGAGTCTTTGCCCTCGTCAAGTTGCAGAAGGCCAAGCTCGAGGACCACATCGGAGATATGGCACGCAAGAGAGCGCAAGACTTGTGTCGAGCGCGACAATCTTCGTACCAGGAGGGTTGCAACTATCTCGGTTGAGCGCAACGACCTTCGCACTGAGGTCGCGGCTGTCTCCGCTGAGCGGCGATAACTTGGTCAAGGTTGTCAAGAAGCAGAGCAAGGTTGCTGAGATGGCCTTCAGGGGGCTACACGCTGCGAAACTCCGACTAGACCGAAAGGACACCATACTTCGCTGTTTCCCTTAGGGTCGCTAAAGGCGAGATCAAGAAGGTCACGAAGGAGCGCAACCAGCTCTGTGCAAAGCTCGATGAAGAGGAGGACGTCGAACGCGCGCAAGATGTCGCCGTCATGACTGCTGAGAAGGCCGATCTCGTTGAACGCCTCTCGGACACGGAGACCAAGGTGGAGGAGCTCACCACGGACTGCGACGGTCTTCGCATGGAGCTCGACAAGGAGCGCGAGGCGAGCGCGACAACCATCTCTGCTATGAATGCCCACCAAGCTGAAGTCACTGCTTGCCTCTCGGAGTCAAAGGCTCTCAACTCCCAGCATGAAGACCTCAGGGTGGGGGGGGGGGGGGGGGGGGGGTGGGGGGTGGAAAACACCATTGCTAGCCTTGGGACGAGCCTCGCTGAACAGACGCGAAGAAGACTGCAACGAACCTTCAGCGCTCCCAGGCCCGGTCTCTCGTCGTCGGGCCGAATTCACCTCTCCAGCAAGTGCTCCCGCCTCTCTCCAACAGGTGTTCCCGTCTCTCCAACAAGCGCTCCCGCATATAGCCTCTCCTCTGTCATTTCCGCCCTTCAGCGTGAGAAGGCGAAGTTGGAATGTGCGACCTCGCGAATGAAGTCGAGGACAAACGTGGATTCTTCGGGATACGCTCGATCCCCTTGAGCACGAAGCTTGCCAGCTCCGGGCCATGGTAAAAAGAGGAAGCTTCGGCTGAGTTCACGGGCGATGGAGGCGCAGCACGAAGCACGAGACCGAACGTAGCGCCCTCGAGCAGTACTATTCTCGATGTCCAAGCTGAACGCGTACGCCGAGTACACTGCACGACTTCGCTCTGGAGAAGCGGCTTTGCCGACGCCGAGGCGGCACTTGCGTTGGAGCGGGAACAAGACAGCCAGTGCCGAGATTGCCCTCGCTGCGGAGAAGGAGAGGAACACCGAGCTCTCGCGTAGAAGCCACGCGTTGGCGCAAGAGGTCGAGGAGGAGAACAAGGCGCTGAAGCGCAGTTGTTGGAGGAGCAGGAGGCTCACCGTCGTACTGAGGATGGACCTAGAGGGTATTCACGTCGCGTCTGACTGAAGGAGGAGAAACAGAGCGTCCGAGGACCTTGAGGAAGAGAAGGTTCGGGGTGCTGGGAACCAACGCGCCACCATTTCGATGCGCTGTGCAACATGCTCGTGTCGTCCTTCAAAGAGGACTTGGGCAGCTTTGTCGGGGGGAGAGGACGACTCGGACTTGCCCAGGAATGTCTCGTACATGGACTCTTCCGAGCTTTCGACCCCTCCTGCACCAACTGGCACACAGGCGCACGAACTACGAAACGAGGAATCGCACGATCTTCTTGAACTCGCCGAGTCTGACTCGGACAGTGTCGAGGGTGACGAGTACCTGACACCGACGAGTACTCCGACATGACGACTCAGATGCGTAAGCATACCCTGCTTGCGTACGGCAGAGTGCCCTTGACATCGAGTTTGTCTATGAGGCCAATGACACATATTTTGTAGCTCATAGATGCCGTCTTCCCAGCTCCCGGATCATTCAACTATTCATCGCTGCACGAGCCTATAATTGGCTGGCATCTATAATCCTTAATACCGAAGCATGGAGCTTCATGTACGGCTCAACCATACCCACACCTAAATACGCGAAGAACCCCCCCTCGTAGATCGAAGACGTCCCCTCCGCACACCATTCCCCCATCATACGCCGCATCACGCCTCGGACGCATGATACCCAGGCATCCAAGTCCCAAATACCCAGCATCCACATCGCATATACCAGCATTATTTCGACCATACCACATGGAGACTGGATTGCAGTCTCTCCTCCGCCCCTCGACAGGGGCACACTCATCCCAGACGTCATCATTCTGCGCCAATCACACACATGTCCCGACGAGACTGCAATTCAGTCTTGTCAATTTCTTCTTCCGCCCCTCGACAGGGGACACTCATGAACCAGCCATCACTCTGCACCAACTACACATCCCCGACGAGGGACTGCCATATTCAGTCTTATCAATTTATCCTCCGCCCTCTCAGACAGGAGGGACAGTCATCCCGGACTCGTCACTCTCCGACCATTCACAAACATTCCCGACGAGGCTGCACTTCAGATCTCGGTCAATTCTTTCGGCCTTCACAGGCGGCTGACTCCCTCCCCCACCAAATGCTCCATGTCCCCGACTGCTCCTTTCTTGTTCCTCTTTTAATCTATGCTCCCTATCGCTCAACCCCTGACTCCGTTAACCAATCAACTCCTCACCGCGAACAGTCAAAGTCCCTCGCCTCGCATTCGTTAGGCACGCGCGCCCTGTCCTGAATACTGGAACGCAGGATTCTGCGCTGGAAAAGACTTCCGACTTTGTACCGCTGTCGAATCCGGGATGTATTTGCGTCCTCAGGCGAGATTGAAAACACTACAAAATTAAAAGACCCATCTCGAGAATACTCGAGTTGTCGAAAAAATCTGAGTTTGATGATTTGGAGAACGGTTTTGGACGTTATATATGGTATGTTTTACAAAGGGAAAGCTCCAGATTTATAGACGGAACATATCGTCTGCGCATCTGATTTGTACCGTAGAATCAATGCTGCGTCTGAAAAAAAAAACCTCTTTCTATCACTTCACATCATCATCGCGATTGTTGGTCGGACTAGAGAGTAGAAAACGCTTCAAAAGCCCTGGCCAGGTGTGATACGTCTGTGTGTCTACTTTCGAGATTAGATAAACGTCCTGGTGGACATCCGTTGCCGGAAGGGAGTCTCGACACAATCGGTGTGTGGGGAGGAGTCAATAGGAAGAACCCACCGTGTTTGCTCTATCGAGATGTAGCATCTTTGAATCTCCCGGCACTCCCTAGACAATCCTTCGACAAGCTACACACACTCGATCCGCGTGTGGCCTGATCGCGCATACACAGCGCCTCTCGTCCATGCTTGAGGCGTCCGGTTCCTACATGGCTCGTCGAGCATACATTCCGCGAGTGGTAGGGCTGCGGTTAGCGTCGGTCACATCTCCCGAAACACCGTAGAGTTGCATGATGTGAAAGGGTAGTGAGTCGTATTTGGGTCGCAGAGTCTTCGACAACGTATGCACGTCAGCTGCCTGTGAAGTAGACGTATCCGAGCGGGCGATAACTGCCAAAAATGGAAGTTCGTCGTATGTCTTTGGATTGAAGCAGTCAAAAGCTGCTCGAAATCGAATGCTCATAGTATACAAGCAACCGTATTCTATTACATCTCGGAGATAAATATGCACGGGTAGAAATGCGTCATAGTACAATATATAGAAGTCTTTACAGTGCATCATGATTCAATGCGTGGTTCCTGTCGCGGTAGATCGCCTCAAACGTTCAACGTCGCTTCGGATGGGCCAGCAGTGGTGTCCCTTCATAGATGGTTTGCGTTAGTGACGAAGGTAAGTGACCTGTGCCAGAACACACCTCAGGGTGCTTGCGATGCTGGAAGAGCAACTCTTCCATCAAATCCACGTCAAGTGTTTTCGGCCCCCCCAACCCTGGTGCTAGTCTCCATGTAGCAAATCTCCGTACAGCGCCGCGCGAAAAAAACGCGAAGTTGGTCGTACAGCAATATCGCGTGCCATCGTACTGGCTGACGAGCTTCGTGAGATGGCTGCTATACTTGAAGAAATGCCACGCGGCAGCGTATTTGGCTGCCCATGTGCGAGTACATGGACCGGTGAGAGGATGGAGAAGTACGGTGTTAAGCGGGACTACTCAGGGAATGACCACAGTCTGGTATATCTCGCGCGCCGAAGCATCCGGCGGAACGAGACGGTACTGTCCTCCAATCTACCATATGCCATTGGGCTTCGAGGATGCGGCGCGTGTGTCAAGCTTGTACAGCTCAGCGGCCGGCAAACTTCGTGGTGTAAAATGGCGGAGAGAGGTCTCGACATCGATGTGCTGCGGGAACAGAGAAGAAAGCTCGTCAGGGTCCTCACATGGTGGATCGGGCGGGTACGAGGAACGTCGACGAAGATGTGTATATTCTCGGTGTGTACATAGCCGGATTTCAGCTATCGTTGTGGGGAATGGACCGAACGACATATGTCCTAGTATGGTTCGGGGAGAAGAGTGTTTGAAGCATACGCAAGGTCCATGGAACGTTGTATGGGGGGAACGCAGAGCGACCCAGAGTCCGGTGAGACTTGAGGTTGGGCCGCATGTCGGTTAGCCAGGGGTAACCCGTGGTCAAGCCGCGATAGTAGATCTCACGCGAGTGTATGAGGTTAGTATGGGCCGTGAGTAGAGCATTATAAGAGCGTTCCAAGTTCGCGCAGAGAGTAACCGATTCAGTGACCCCGGTAAGAGCCAGGAGTCATAGATAGCAGTCATAGGTTTTTAGAGAGGCGTGAAGCAGGTTGAGACGCGGAGTAAGGGTAGACGACACATGCCAAATTTGGAAACTTCGGCAATCACCGGACAATGGGGGCTAAGAACTGGCAGTACCACTTCAAGGATTTACCCCACGCCTCCTTACCGACTGCGAATCAGGCGAGTCTTACACTCCCGACGACACTCGTGCTAAGGTGAAACTCGTTATTGCTTGCGCTTGGATATGGTCGAGGGATGGTCAGAGGAGAGGCCGTTATGCTGCAGAATGCGCACACGGTCTTTTTCCGCTTTCTCGGATCCAAAATTCCAAGCCAAGTTTTTGGTCAAACAAAACCGAGGCTAATCCAGGTATCCTTCTCTCTTAAGGACAACACCAAAATAGACCGGACAAGGTCAAGGCGTACGAGCTCCAGTCCAAGTGCGTCGTTTTTAGAAGTTAATAGGCAAACCGCAGCAGAACGCTGAACTGATCCGCCTTATGATTCAGGTCTAAGAAACGACTTGTCCAAGCAATTGGTCGAGATCAAGGAATGAGCTCCTGACCCCCGTGTGCAAGAAGATCGCCGGTGGCTCTGCGTCGAAGCTGAACTCGGATTTGTGCGTACGCTCTTGCCATAGAAATTCCACCCCGCCTCATTCGTTAACACATCTGATCTGTAGCAA
Organism: Phlebiopsis flavidoalba; assembly: GCA_035772785.1. Lineage (NCBI taxonomy): Eukaryota > Fungi > Basidiomycota > Agaricomycetes > Polyporales > Phanerochaetaceae > Phlebiopsis > Phlebiopsis flavidoalba. The sequence goes on from JAOCPU010000062.1 coordinate 103,996, forward strand.
CACTGTCCGCAAGTCGATTGCCCGGGTCCAGACCGTCATGAACCAGAAGGCACGAGCAAAATCCTCCGTGAGCCTGTACAAGAAGAAGTAGTACGCTCGCCCTTGACCTTTTTTTTTTTCTCCGACCAAAGAAGACTCGCGCTATCCGGAGGCGTCTGACCAAGGTACGTGTCCACCACTGTCCTTGAGGAGCGGACAACTTACTGATATGCCTTCTGCACAGCACGAGGAGTCGCTCAAGACCCTCAAGCAGCGCAAGAGAGGACATCCACTTCCCCACTCGCAAGTACGCCGTCATAGGCATAATAAAGCAGCTGGAGTATGAGTGTTTTCGTAGTGGAGTAGTCAGGACGGGCCGTTTGCCTTCCGTATTTTTATCCTTCCTTCTCTGTATGCCATACGCTTTGACCATACTCGCAGCCATTCAACTCTATGCCATGCCGATCCGCGACACCGAGTTCATTCACGATAGCACGCCGTTGGATGTCAATCTGAGGGAGTCCTAGTCGTTGTCAGCAATGTGAAAACAGCTGCTATCTAATCCCCGTATGAGTGGGCACAATTTTCAATCGTGGTGTTTGTGCCTTGACCCCGTCGTGTTGCCCCAATAGCTTCGACGGGTAAAATAAACAGGCAAAGGGTCAAATTCTGAGAGTTGTATCTGCTTTGGTTCTGTTGGAGGGCGGACGCTCGTCCTGTCAAGGGTCTCCTTACCCAAAAGGGACGCCAATGCTCCCACGCTCCACGCGACGGTCATTTGGTCTTTCGCTCACCGTTACGATGCGTTCTTTTTCTCGCACGCTCCTTGTCGCCGTCCACGACGTCGGACAAAGCGCGTCCCCCATCGTGCTCGCCGCCCTTTTCTGATTCTGCTCGTTCATTTCCTGCGGTCCGAAAGCCTTGCCTGGCTGCTTCTAACTCTCACGATGTTCTCGCTGCACCTCCTTTCCGCCGTATCATCTTCCACGCTCTTGACCGCAAATCTCTCCCTCCATCTCCCTTTCATCTGCTCATGCCCGCACGCCCGCAAGCTGTCTGATTTTTCCCTACCAATTCTCCAATCTCTGGTTCTCCGTGCATATAAATTATTCCTAACGACCTTCTTGACGACCAGACATCATGGTGAGTGTCAGGCGGAGCTCGCTTTTTGCTCTCCCGGCCACGCGCGTGGTATCAAGCGGGTCATCTCCCCTGCTGGATACTGACTTCATTCCTGATGTATGCATGGCACACATGGCGACGCCACCCACGTGTAGTACCAGAAGCCGTCTCTGCGATGTGGTAGGCACCGAGGCCCATGATCTGCTTCTACCAGAAGCGGTCGTCACCCTCGCCTTCGCCACACCGCCCAGACGATCTCTTCCCCCACTTCCGCGCCACATGTGCAGAACCTCACCGGTTTGTTGCGTACGGGATAGCAGGTCTAACGCTAGCTACTTCGTCGCAGCCCAAGTCCTTACGAAAAAATCACCGCTCCTGCGCTAAGCACCCGCCGCGTGAACGACCGCCAGACCCGTCCCGGCCTCAATGAGCCCATCCCGATACCCAGCAGACAACTCTGCTAAGCCAGATACACTGACCGAGAAGCTTGGAACCGGTAGCTTTGGCGTGGTCTACAAAGTCTATGCATAATGATGATTAAAACAGTATTGTGGCTATCAAGCAATACGGTAGTTTTATACAATTTCATTAACACGCCGTTCCAGAATATTCTGACCGCGAGGAGATGCAACGTTAGACCTGGTAGAGCGACTCGGATGGACGATATCTCTGCAAATCGACATCCAAAGAGAATTGCCAACCTTGCCCCTAGTGGACTCTTTTTTATTTTGCGACTCATGAATATGTGTGTGGACCCTGTTTATTACGGCCTCCTTCTGTCACGTTCGCTTACACCCTCTGGATCTTCATGGAGTGCCTCGCCGGCGGCTACCTGCCTCGACTACATTACAAGCCAGGTGTTTTCTCCGAAGACACACATCTGCCGTCATCTGGTAGGGAGATCCTGCCTCTGACTTGACTACTGCCCGTAGTCGAGGGAACTATTCACCGCGACATCAAGGCGGCTCTAACGTGCTCCTGTCGGCAGTCCGGCAAAGTGGAAGCTAGCGGACTTTGTCGCCAGTATGTCTGCAGCGCAATTGACAACTCGACCATTTGCGACATACGTTTCGTCGGGAGACAGCCATTCGGATGGCTACCTGACACCGTGATCCCACGGGTCAGGACGAGCTACGATTGCGAAAGCTGTCGATATATGGAGTTTTTTGGGCATCACTGCGATCTGACAATGGCAACAGGGGTCCCCCCGAGGTGCCACCCCCCCGGGGGAAGAAGCCGCATGTTAGCCCCCCCACCGGAGGTATGAGGAACCTCCTCTTGCGGAATATCACCCAATGCGCCAGTGCTCTTACCCCTTTATTCCGACAAGCGAAACCGCCTACTCTTGCGATGGGGCAGTTCTCGCTGGCATTCAAGGACTTCGTGTCGCCCGACAATGTCTTACGAAGGACCCGAAGCTCCGTGAGTTTGCGTTGCCTTGAGTCAGGGGTTTGTGCACTGACCACATCATAGTCCGTCACGCCCCCCCACCCCTCCCCGAACGACAAAGAGCTTACTTCAGCACAGATTCATCAAAAACAGCCCGAGTCCGAGAAAGAAAGGAACGGGGAAACAAACATTAATACCTGACTGGAGGGGTTGACCGAACGGTTATTATCTGTTAGGTACTATAGGGCGGCGCGCCAACCAGAGGAAGAGGCCCCCAGATGTACGCAGCCAGCATCCGCAACAGCGGCACGTGGGACGGAACGTATGCGCAGCGATGGAACTTTGACACCATCCAGGAACTCCAAAGCTGCTGCAATGGGTCCTTCAGGAGTATGGTCGAAGGACCTGTGAGCGTGCATGATATTTACCTGATTCCCGACGAAGAGTACGAGGACGATGCGTATGATGTCACGCGAGCGGTGAACAACACGATGGCGCGACCAACTGGGAGCGGCGTGCCCTCATGAATCCGTTGCATATAGTTAGCAACCCCCTAGGCGGGCGAGGCGTGGGGCACCTCCATCAACTGTCGTCACCGCAGTGTCGGCCGCGCCTTTCTTGAGCGAGATGGACGTACCTGACATTTGTCGAGGATACTGGCTCGGATGAGACTGCCGTTGCAGCATAGAGCCATCTACGCCTCAGACCCCTCCAGATACGATCGAGCCACCTCCTGCCTACGCAGCGCTCTATTCGCCTTCAACATCATCCTCGCAGCGGATGCGCGTATTATGCCGCACGGACCAAATGTTCACCCACGGGCCACTGTACCCCCTCTTTGTTTTTGGTGAGGCCCCAGAACTTGGGGAAACGGGCGTCACGCACCACGATCACAGACTGTTAACACGAAGGGTGGGGACACCTTAAGGCACGTCTACGCCGAGCCACCGCGCCCACCCCCCGGATAGAGCTATGACTTGGGAGTATACGGAAGGGCAGATGAGCGGATTTAGTGGTAGTCAGCCTGGAAGTTGACCTACAGGTTAGCCCGTAAAAACTCCAAGAGTAACAGCGCAGTGCCAAACGAGCTGGAGATTGGCGATAGGCGGCAGGATAAATGGCGTGAACGAGGTCATGCTGCACCAACGCTCGAGAAGTTACGTGGCGATTTGTTTCTTTCGGTTTGGTGTGCTGTTTAGTACATGCTAACGCATATCCAGCACGGCGTCGCTACGAGAGATGACACGGACGCAAGGGAGATTGAGTCGCTTAGCATGATTTCGAGAGGCTTTGAGGAGCTCAGAGAATTATGTGAAACCTCAGGTGGCGTACAATGTGATATCTTGGACGTCCTTTCCGGCATAATCAAACGACCGTGATGACTCCTCGTTCGTATATAGCCTAGGGGCGTATCAGCTGTATGACATCTCTGCTTCTAGGAATCAAGCTGGTCAACAGCACGTCCAGGACCTCTCGTCTCTATTATTCCCACACATAACGGATCATCCGCAAGAGCGAGCGAAATGACCGACAAGGGCCTTGTTCGTGACGGTAGGAGGAAAAGAGGAGATCACCCCGGACTTCCGTCCAACGTCGGGCGGGCTGCAGCCCCCACGATCGCAGCGCGGACGACGCTGCCCGCGCAGCAAGTCTCTCCATCGCGGAGCTTCTGTATATGCGCTGGCTAGAAGGGGTACTCACAATACTTCAAATGGCCCAGTATCCTTTCCTCGTAAGGGAACAATGTGTATCATTGACGTTCTGGTTTCCTGCCTCGTCGTTTTCTCAGACTTCGTCGTTCTCATATACACAGCTGTACTTCTACTGATCTCGGCCGGTATCTGATTGGCGTACTGACTCCCCAGAACATTTCACCCCTCCTTGTGTCTTACTATCGTCCTCGGACTCGCTCTATACATGAGCCACCCCCTCGACCCTGTATCCACCATTCCCCGATCCCTATCATTTTGCGCTGCCCTTCATTTCTCAAACCGTACCTGCACTGTTGTTAACGTATCGTTTAATGATTATTATGACTTTTGACGACCAGTATTTTGACCATACTGTGCAGCAGGGTACTCGTGCCGTCTGATGGTACCTGCAGATTGTGAGTCCAGGTCTCCAATTCCGTGTAAATTGTCTTAGCATGATTGTACAACTACAAGGAGGTTTGATTGTCTGATGGTACAAATGTTTCTTGAGCTCATGCAGATCCTCTAATGAAGGCTCTGCAGCTTCTCCAACACGCCCTCGACTTGGTCCACTGAAAAGCGGTATGAGCTCCGCGCGGCTATTCCTACCCTCAAGAATCCGCTTTTTGATCAGTACGCGTCAGGAACTCTTCGAGGAAAGTCCCCATCTAGGAACCCAGTAGCCGCGTCTTCCATGTCACTCCTGCCGCGGGAGTTGGCAGGGGATCTCCATCTGGGTACAAACAGGTTAACACGGGCTCATACGCGGGAAGGAGCATGCTTACTGTGTGTGCTTCGTCTGGCCGGGGCCAGTGATCAGACTCGCCATGTTTCTCTGGATCGCGTAAGATGCAGAGATGGTGGGCGGGGACCTCATCCGAGTCCACATGATGCACAAGCCCAATCCTGCCTGACGGCGCAAAAAATATGTGCTCGGGTCTCGAATAACGGCCTTTGGCCCTCCGTCGAAGTTTGTGAGCTCAAGCCGCCAACGATGAACTTGTTGATGGTCTCTCCTAGGTAGTAATTGCCGGTGCGTTCGAGTTTGTTATCTCGGGCTTCGGGCAGCGAGAAACGTGAGTAAGTTCCCGTCGTTCTGCAAGCAATTTTGTGATCAGCACGGTCTAATGAGAGGTGAGAGGACCGTACATTGCCAAACTATGACGCCACCCCTCCCGAAGTTGATTCTATGGACACGGGCCAGGACGGGACCGTAATCCCTTGCCCCACGGGACCTCAAGCTACCCTGATTGACCTCGAGAATGGACACAGAGCTGATCGCATCGCCGAGAGAAGAGTTTGTTGCCCTTTGCGACAAGGCTTGTCACACGATATAGTTGTGATTCCACTCAGGGGCTTTCCGTATGGTAGACTATGGAACCAGCATGCGGTTCCGCAATGTGTAGAGAGCGACCTGGCTCCTATGTGCCACGTCAACAGCAGACACGGCAGAAATACTACGGTCACGTACTGATGTGTTAACGGCGATCGACTTATGTACGAGCCGACGGTTGGCAATAGCATACACAGCATACACGCATACCCCCTGGTATCGACCTCCCGCGACCTTCTGACAACACCATCACCCGGTACCATGGTCGAATAGAATCAGCCTGCCCGAAGAGGGTTCATACTCGCCAATTTGATGCTTCACAGTACCGATGACGAATGTCCCTGTAGAGCGTCCCGATGGGTGATGGCATGAACGGCGTGTAATGTCTTTCATCAGGCATCGACGCGCTGAATTCGCTCAATCCTTGGAAGAATATTAGATCGCACGCGGTTCATGATAGTCAGCTCTGCACCCTCACTGTTGATTGTACGCAATACCGCTTCGAATGTCTTGAAGATACGTCCCTGGATCTCCGCCTCTCCAATGCGCGACGGTGCTAATTTGACCAACGTCACAACGAACAAGTGTAAGGCGGCGCAGTGTGATACGCCAATTCGGCGTGGGTTCTCGTACCACAAGAGCCGATCTGCCAAAGCGTGATGAACTCCTCGTGCTAATCAAACTTAGGACAAGACTCTACGGAAACGAAATCTGCACATCTTACCGAAGGAGTCCAATTCTCGTGTCTTGCCCAAAGATCACAAGAAGATGGGGTAGCCACGATTTGTACAGAGCTCGGGAATCCGACACTGTCTGAGCGACTGATCCTGACCGTATGATGTTCTGACAAATTATATTAGATCACAATCCTACACGTGTGGCTTACTTTTTGTTACATACCTTGAGCATCACGTACTCCTGTGACTGTCTGAGCCTTGTTCACCCACTGGAATACGCGCCGACCTGCTTGCCAGTCGCGAAAACCGCACGCTTTGCAGCCTCGACTTCCCACAACGAGACGCGAAACCGGTTTGACGTCCCCAAAGCCAGAAGCTGGGTGGATCCATTTGAGCTCAGTTCCATTGTTTCGCGAAACCGACACGCATGCAAACCTGTCGCACGTCGGGTGAAGGCCCCGCGGTAGCAGCACGTGCCCGGCGCTGCGGGTAACTTAGTCGAGTGCCTTCTTTGTTGTTTGCCCCTTTTTTAGTTAGTTTTTTTTTTGACAGAGCGGATCTCGGACGAAACAAGACAAAGGACAGTGCCAGCAATATATCAAAATCTCTTTCAAACTCCAGAAGAAACTTGACCAGCCACGATCGAAAGAGAGGAGAGCAGCGCAGTTACAGCGACTCGGCTATGCCGGGCAGAGGCATCGCGGGCGAACGGAGCGCCTAATGACGGACACTAAGACCTAGAGAAACAATTGGCAGGTAAAGGCGCACTCTCCATTTTTATCCTCGAAAGAGGCCATTCTTGATATCGACCGTAGCTGGCTACAGGTATTGGCCCCTTAGTGAACACACACTAACCGCCTCCACAGGAACATGAAAACGCCTCACTTCCCGTATAGAAAAGAAAGCTACTTCTAACAAATGGACAGACACGAGACCGCGTTACGCCGAATAACAACATTCAAGCCGACATGCGTCAATATGGGATTCCTCATGCCTCCATCTAGCCCTTTTTGGTCTCCCTCCATCCAGACTTTCTGATTCACCACCTTCTCTACTCTGCCATTCATAAGATCCTTGCGAAATTGTGCCCATCGATTAGTTTATCGCAATCAAGCCAAGAGGCATCATCGGATATCACTAGAACATGAGGTTATATACTGTCGATATAGCCTGAGTTCTTAGACTAGACCTACCCTTCACAGTCCACACAGCAGAGAATCCGTGACTATTATTCTGTGACCGAGAGCCTGCTACGCCAACCATGCCATTCAGTCGGCATTGATACACATCGCTGACAATACGCGTTACGCCCATGTTGATTCTAACGCTGCTCTTGAGACATTCTTGTAGAAAAATATTCAGACCCCCCCCCTGCCCGACTAGGATAGATAGACTAGACTTGGTCAGTCCCCAGCCCACGACTGAAAAGCCAAGAGCCGGTACAACAGCACGCTGAGTGTGCCGGACAGCAAAATGACACTTGTGGAAGTGTTGCACAAGACCGCAGCACAAACGATTTTCCTTAGTCCTCAATACCGGGTTGTTACACTGTTGATGTAAATACGCCATCCATATCAACGGCCCTTGGATGAAGTGCGGTCAAGCAGTATGTAATCATGCTCAAGCAGAGTTATTCCACAGGGGGTTATCCTCTGCAACATAGTACCATACTCCCCCCCCCCCTGGAGTGAATCCTGGTATGGAAGCCGTACGCTCGCTTTGCACGGGCTTTAGGCTAAGGCGAGGAATTTCGGCCAGCAGCCAAAGCCAGTGCGTTGACTTAGGTCAGAAGTCCCCCCGTATTTGATGTATGGGTCTGATACGAGTCGTATGGATTCGCACGAGCCCGTCCAATGCTGAAGAGTACGACCTCGCCGGAGAGTCGTTGCCAAAGCAAAGTAAGAATCGTCGCTCATAAAAGTAATTCTTCGTCAATTGACGAGGCGGTGAATGTGAGATCGCGATGGAACTTGCCCTATCCTCGGAAGCGGGGACCGTATTTGGACAACGTATGTAGAGGACCTCGGAATACTCGTGAAAGGACACCGCCGCGCCAAGTCTTTGGTAAGTCCCGCCCTCCCCAGTAATCCAGAAACCAACTGTGTATATACTTCCATGGCGTATTTATTCCCGCCGCTGCTACACTCCAAATAGACTGAGCACGCACAAAACTTGCGCGTGATTACTGCCAAGAGTACATAACGCAGTAGAACCACACGCACCATGAGACCCAGGGCCGTCAGCGAAGTAAGCAAAAAACACAACCTACTAATGATCCTTACTGGCCACTATCACTCAGGATCAGCTAGCACGGCAGTTTCAAGTATTGGCCTTGACAATATTCTTGAACCTAGTAAGCACACTTCCGACTGTGTAGCTGACCTATTGACTGTCTTGCAACTCTTCCACGCCGTTTGCTTCACCTCGTTACACTGTCCATGACATCTTACGAGCCATGTCATAATCCTCTTCAAGAGGCTCATCTTCACGATGATGCACCTAGCCGCATAGATGAGGACGTCAGAATAGTCGATATCGTTTCGGATATCGGCCGAGTGTATCTGATGCGACGTTCGCTCTGTGGGCGAAGGCCATGGATTTACGCAAAGGATCCTGCGATGTCAACCGCTCGCGAGCCAGATAGATAGAGAACCTGGGCAGGTCAAGTACGAGGATAGTGGTGAGCTCTCTGGGGAAGTTCTTCCTATGAATTCCAAATTGCATTCACTCTCTTCTGAATGTTGGAATAGCTTTAAAACCGACCTCGCCTAGATTGATTCAACGATCAAACGCCGTGAGTTGTCGCTCAATAGTCAGCAACGCTAAGCCCGTCCGTAAAATATCGCCCATAAAAAACCCTCTGCTCATTTTCATCGTCAGCAGGACAACAGCTAGACACAGACGATTAAAACTCAGACTACGTCGACTCATAAGTTAATGAGACATGAGACATACACATCAGTGACCTCAGGGGGGCTTCCAATGGCCATTTGACTGTATGTTGCTAGCGCGGCTTTTGCTTTTCTCTTGGCATCTACATTTTAACGGAAATCGTCGATGGGCATCTGCAGAGGATGTGTCCTCCCCGAATGCGAGAAGTATTTTTTTTTCCGTCCTTCCTTTGCTTCGCTGTTGTCTCCTTAACCGCTTCTATGATGAAATCTCATAGAAGGTTGGATCTTGCCCGTGCGAGGTCGAAACCATAGCACTCAATTGACACCTCCACGGCATACACCTGTAACGCGGGGGTCCATCTTCATCCGCATCCTGCCCGGCTGAGCCCCCTCCCCCCCCCCCCTGCGTGCAAGGGGAAACGAACTAACGGAAACAGCCTACACATTTCTGAAGAGGCATTTCCTGTAATGGGGAACTGGTTGACACCGGGTAGGATAGCTGTGGGGACACATGGGGCCGGGGAGCAATTTCCAACGAAAGAGGTTCATAGGCATCTACGTCCCAGCTCCCCCACGGCTTGGAGGCAAGGAGTCGTATCTTCTGCCTGTAGGTCTACGCCCCCCCCATTAGATAGCGACAACCTAGAGTACGCTAGCCCCGCCTCAGCTTATGTGATGTGCTGCACTTCCGGTCCTCTGACGTCGCTAATGAAAGGTCCTAGGGCCATGAGGTTGACTGAGCTCCTGGCATTAGCTACTTATCGACTAGTCAATGAGCCATAGATATCCACTTTGCCTGACATCATGCTCACATAACATCGAAGCTCTTGTCGACCTTCCCTCCATTCTGATTGTCAAAGACCCTCAGTTTTCCGGCATAACAGCTGACGACCACAGCTTTTCCCGCGGGGTGAACGACAATGTCGGTAAGATTATTCTGCGGGGTCGGCCATTGCGGTCGAACAAGGACTCGGACCAGATGTCCGGAGCTTCGCTTTCTCCTGTGAGTCGTCAAACTTGAGAAGTATCAGCCTCGGATCGAGGCAACTCCAGTGGTCGGGTCAACACCGTGGAGGACGTTGTGTAACCCGTTACGTCTGCGATAATTAGGTATTTGTTATCGGGTCAGACGGCAGTAGGTATCCCGTGCGGGCGTACCTCTGCTCCGTACAGCGCGAACAGACATTACTCGGAGCGTGCCCCATATTTCTATGCCACACTCGAGCTTGAGGCCCTCAGGTTGTAATGAGTGGACCCTCGACTCGATTTGGTCTTCGCGATGACCAGATGGCCGTGCGCCGACTTTGAGGATAAAATTACATCTCACCGAGCTGAGCACGGCAGACCATAGTGGGTGGAGAGTCGTAGCAACCTTCATAGTTCAGGCCTAGAATAAAGCGCAGTTTGGAACATAAGACGTTAGAAGGCGTACGCGTGCGGAGGCAACTCTCAGGAAAGCTTGGCTCTCTGGCAACGACATGTGAGACCACACGTTCAGGGCGGCGTCTGAGAGCCCAAGCAGGGCCGATCCATGTCATCATCACCTCGGCACGTTTGGCATTGCTGAGAGATGCTAGCGCCCATTTGATCGCGGGCGCCAAATTAAAGCCATGTGAATTTACGGCAGTTAAGTGATTTACCCCAGATCCGGTAGACGCCGTGCGAAAGTCCTCATAACCTGCCGCGTCGGTAATGTTGGGCTTCCTCCTCCTCGCTTCGCCAAAGTGCGGCCGAACACTTTTTCAGAGCCACGACACAGTGATTATCTCTACTAGTTATTTTTGGATCCTAACAGAGATTGTGCAAGGCTACTGTAGGCGACGATGATCCGTTCTGCACCCCGTCTTTGCCGGGTTGCGAGCGCAGCGCGCGTCCGCTGTCGCAACAACTAGCCAAGTTCAAAGGTGAGAATCATTAGTTACGCTTAGGTTGGGTCCTTGTCTTGACAGTTTTTTCTGGTTTGTTAGAGCATTCTCCCTCGCTCAAGTCTGCTTGCTGTGGGCACCGCGTCAGAGACCGGCCTGAACTCCCCTCGATACGTTCACCGACGCTTAAGGAAGAGCAAATGCTCCGGGAAAACCGTACGTGTCCCTTGTTTTTGCCGGAATAGATCGTGCTGAACTCCCCTCGCTCGCTAGTTTCAACGTTTTGCTCAAGATGTAGGTTGCACCAAAATGTGCGTGAGATGGATGGAGAATGAAATGATGAGGAAAGGATGTCATCAGGGGCTCTTCGACCGAGGGCGTACGTAGGATTGTTCGCTCATCTTCCGGCCAATGTATATCTCATATACCGTCTCACACTGTTCGGGAGCTCATGGGTATTGGAAACCAGCGCAGACCTTGGTGGCGCTGAGTCATCGTTTACCGCTGCAGTTATTGCCATTGAAGAGCTTGCGAAGATCGACCCCCCCTCCGTGTCTGTTAATGTGCGACGTAACACAACACGTTGGGTCAACACGGTCATCCCGAAATATGGAACGAAGAGACCAGCAGGAAAAGTTGGCTACCACAGCTCGCTGAGTTCCAAGGTCATTGTCACATACTATGCCACTTGGCGCTGCTCACCATAATAATCTCAACAGCTCGGAGTCAGCTTCTGTCTTTCCGAACCGGGCCGTCCTACCGCTTTCCCACCCATCCCCTCCGCTCAGATGCTTTCGCGCTCCAAATACCGCGCAAAGAAAAGACGGCAGCAACTGGATAATAAACGGCTCTAAAATGTGGATCACAAACTCGTACGAAGCAGAGGTATTCCTCATCTTCGCAAACGTGGATCCCAGCAAAAAGGCTACAAGGGCATCACATGTTTCATTGCGACGAAGGATATGGGTATTCAGATCGCAAAGAAAGAGCAGAAACTGGGCATGATGGTGCCTCCATCTACGTGCCACGCTTCTTAACTTGTGACGACATGAAAACTTCCTGAGGGAGAACGTTCTTCGCGGTGAGTGTTGGTAAGGGATACAAGGTGCTACCAATTGCCATTCGAAGTATAGTAAGAGTTGCTTACTCTTGAGCACTAGATTGCTATTGAGATCCTCAACGAGGGGTCGCATAGGTTTCGTAGTATCGCAGCACAGATGCTCGGCCTCGCACAGGGCGCATTCGACAAAGCCGTGCCCTACACCTAACCGAGCGCATGGCCATTCGGCCATTCCAGTGGGGTACGTTCTTCCAGGGTATGCATGTATTCCAGATTTGCCCAGTTGGCCGGCGTATCGACATTTGAGAGCGCACGTACTGCTGACGTACAACGCTTTGGCGCGGCGGAAGGGTAAGACGAGGGGAAAAGCGACTTCACGAAGGAGGCTGCCGATTGGAACAAGCCAAATACTGGGACTTGAAGCGTGTCGTTGCGCATGCAGTAAGTCTCCGGCTCCGCGACTCGAGAGTGTGGGCGGGCGGTGTTTTGGTTCATCACGAGGGAGACCGGAATCGAAAAGTTCTGGCGAGATTCCAAGATTGTACGTGTGTCCATTTTATTGAAAAGAGGGGAGGTATTGACGATTATGATTACAGGGGGCTATCTACGAGGGGACGTCCAACATTCAGCTACAAACAATTGCAAGCGTGTCATACCAGAAGCAGTACTTCATAATTGGACTAGCTCTTTGCATATACCACCATGGACGGGTGTATTATACGTATTTACACTAACGAACAGACAATGTCTACAAGATCTATTCTTGACGAGAGCTGGCCTGTCGCATGAGGATGAGTCCCGCCTTCATCATACTGCCCAGCCTATGGCGGAGCTGAGGACTTTTCTTGACAGCGAAGAGTTGCACCATCGAAAAAAGCCCGACACACCACGTTGCTGATTGGTCATCTGTGAGAAACCCAGAAGAGACAAGGAGTAATGTGAGGTACCTTTAATATGGTCATAGTGGTCTTTGCAAATCCGTGATATCGCTCCTCGCTCCTTACCTGCATTTTTTTGTCTACAAATACGCTTAGCGTGCTGAAGGGAATAGATGTGATATTACATACTTTGACAACATCAAACGGATGCGTGGCTATGGTTGCAATAGCCCCTGCCGTCGCGGCGGAGAAGCTATGTACGCCCGCTGCATGTAATGGCGAGGAAGAAGGCATGAGCCGGTCTGTGAAGTGTCAGCTTTTCTGCAGACCGAACCCGAAGCGCGGCGGAGCCATGCGTACATTGTTTTCGTATTTGATGCCCTCATAAAACACGACAAACAGTCCTGCGTACGGGGCGTCCCGTAACGCTGAGGGTAGAAATCCGAGGAACAGCTCTGACGGGCCTGCCCGTACCAGTGACCGTACCGCGCGCGAACAGGCTATTATACGAGTACAGATTGCTCTATTGGATGACGGAGGGCTTAGCGAAGAGCGTAAAGCTTTTTGCACAGCAGTTCCAAGCTTCGAAGGCGTACCTCATAGCGTGCCTTGAGTACAGAGAATGGGTTCAATGCGAAGCCGACGGAGACACGAGTTACCGCGCCTGCGATGAGGTTCCCTTGGCTTGACAGTTTTGGGAGCGTAGACCCATGTGAGCTTGGCTGCGAGGTACGCATCGTAGCAAAGTAAGGGGCAGTAGCCATGAACGTCCGAAGTTGTGTCAGACCCGTGAAGTAGAGAGCGACACCGGGGATATTTCTTCGTATTCAAGTTGAGTCCAGGTGTCCGAGGGAGGGCAGGTGCGCACGCACCGTAGTAGGGTAGCGGTCGTTCCCCGCCACAGACCAGCTACTCCGTTTGTCCGTACGACCTCTCGAGCCGTTGTGAAGATGCGTGCACCATGTCTTCGTGCACACGCTGAGTATCCACAAAATTAAACAAAAGGGGTAGCGGCGCACCTTGGAATGCCTCTCGTCCATCTCCCTGTTGCATACGGGTCTTCACAGGTCAACTAAAATATGTCAGTACGTTCGCGCAAGAGCATTTGAGTGCGTATATACCACACAGGGTTGCAGGGCAATTGCCTGACGCGAACCCAGACAGGGGGCACCTAGAAGACTATGAGGAAGTGCAGTCGAAGGTTCGCCATATTCGAATGACCTGAGATTAGGTGCTGGCTAACATTGCTCATATGCCACGTTCCAGGCAGCTACGGCTGCTTTTGCGATTGCAAGGACGTCGTTTACGACGTCGAGGAGGGTGTAAGTATGCGAAAGGCACGTCTCAGCCACAGGCGCGTCGTGGGTCGAACGTCACTGTCTTATGGGCGCCTCACATGGCTTCGCGCAGCGAGTGAGATGATTAGAAAGACATGACCGTGGAAATATCATTAAGCATAAGACGAGCGTGATACATTTTGCAAACAAACAGAGGAGATGTAGAACCAGAGCTGACAAGACATGCGGGTATGGAGGATGAAGAGAATGAAGCAGCTACAAAACACAGAGCTTAGTCGAAGGAGATTTTATTGCCCTCGAAGCTCTGGACAGCACCCGTCCGGGCACCTCCGTCCCCGGCCCACCACGACCACCGCGTCCGCGGTCACCGCCACGGCCCCGTCCTCCACCGAAACGTCCACGGTCGCCGAAGCCACCACGACCGACCCACGTCCTCCGCCAAATCCACCGCGTCCGCGGTCGCCGAAGCCACCACGGCCGCCACGGCCACCACCGATCCACCCACGCGTGTTTCCGCCGCTGTCGCGTCACGCGGCTGCGAGTAGTCGGCCTGATGGCACGACCTGCGATCTCTCCTGGCCGGTGAGACCCTCGAAGGGCCTTCTTCGCCAGCCTCGATGTCCTCGACACTAGACGTAGACCGAAGCCCTTGGGGCGACCCCGACTCGCGGTCGGTAGGAAGGCGGACGCTCTTGACTGAGCCGTGACTCGCTGTAGAGGCTTCCCTAGACCAGGTCCTCTTAGGTGGCATCACCAGCTGAGATTACCGACGAAGAGGACAGATGAGGGTTGGCTGGGGGTGTCACCGAACGCGTTGGCCGCGCTTCTCACCGTGATCCGATGACCGAACTTATGCCGACTTTCTATGCTCTTGTCGGACGTTATGATAGGGGCGGCCCGTCGATCTCTTGCCGGTAAGAGTCTTCAGAACGTCGCCTTGGCTCGACGCGCACTTCGGATCCGTCAAGGGTAGACGAACGGGTAACGTGAGCCGAAGCCACGCGATTCCTTGCCAGTGTTTCAGCGGTCCATCTGCACACGAGCAGACGTAACCTCGCCGTCACTCTGCGAACTCGAGAGGCGAGCCAGTCGTTGTCGACGATTCACATGACAGGCGACCGACGAAGACAGTCTTGGTCTCGCCGTCGGTATCTCCTCATCGACCTTCGCCTTTCTGTAAGCGTGGGCTGAGTCCCTCGTCTTCCTCAGCCTTGCGCTTGCCGTTGGTAGCCTTTGCGGATGCATCAGCCATCTCGACGTCCTCAGACTCCTCCTCTGAAGAAGACTCCTCGCTCGAGCTGGGCCTCAGCCTGCCGTTCGCGATGGGCGGGGCAGCATACTTCCTCGTCAGATGAATCGCTGTCCTCGCTGGAGGCTCGACGCCTGCCTTCGCGGGAGTAGCGCTTGGCAGCAGCAGGCTTCGCGGGTGTGTCGCCTTCTTTAGCGGGGGTGTCCTGAGCCTTTTGGGTGCCTCATCCTCAGAGCTGTCGGAGGAGTCGTTCGGATGATTCATCAGCCTTCTTTGCTGCAGCCTTCACGCTGAAGGCGGCCTTGGGCTTTCTTCGTCGTCTTCAGGAGGACAGAATCCTTGCCGTAATCCTCGGATGAAGAGGTAGCTGCGGCAATCCCTTGGCGGTGCGTTGCCATGTGGGGCTTCAATCGTCCTCTGTGATCGGGGCGTGGAAAAAAAGGCAAAATGAAAAAAAGACTCGGGTCGTGAAGAAGACTCGACATCCTTCTTCGTGTCAGAAGTTCCGTTCGTCCTTGGGACGGCCGCTGTTGAGTGTCGAAGCCTTAGGCAAGCAGGCTTCTCGGCGTCCACTTGCGCGCTTGTAAAGGTAGCGTCGACTGAATACTCAAGGACATCCCTGCCTTTGCCAGACAAGCAGTGAGGGGTCAGCCGAGGGTGCAAAGTATGGTATGTAGAAGAAGGCATGACCTTGCAGGTTGGCCTTGCCTTTGGGGTTTTGCCTTTTGGCGCGGGCTTTCTCATCCTCAGACCTTCGTACCATCAGAAGACTCGCTCGAGCTCTCCTCCCCTTGGCAGACCGTTCTTGCCCTTGAGTCAAAGTTATGAATATTTGCACGGTCAGTATTTGGAGGTTCATGCAACAGACCTTGCCCTTGCCAGCCATTGGCAAGAATCTCAGCTTCGTGATGGAGATGGGCACAGGTGCCGTTTTTTCGATGCCTTAGCAGGAGCGTGCAGCCTTGAAGGGCCCATAAAAGGGGTGTCGCTTCTCGGCCTTCTTGTCGGCCTCTCCATCCTCTATGGTCCCTCAGGTGTCGCGCCTTCTTGTCGGCCTTCTTGGCAACGTTTTTGAGCTCACTGTTCTTCTGCCTTGATAGAACGGGTGAGGAGAACAAGGTGGTATGGGAGGTATGTAGGGAGGCGTGATGTCTGCGAGTGTGGATTGGCTTGTATCAAGCAAATCCTAAACGCTCGACATGCCGCGGCGGAAAATTGTTTGTGTGTAACAAGCAGACTGTCGGGTGTACTCGTCCACACACTGCACCTGATGCCATCGCTATCTGCACTTAGAAAACGAGCTGTGGATGCGATTCATGAGGCGTGCTTTTGCCACGCTGAGACGCTGTGACAAAGTGGTTCATTAGCGACACGTAGCGTGCCGTTGTCGAGTAAGAAAGCAGAGTGTAAATAATTCGAGCCAGAGCACTTTCTTATCCACCACCTCTCCACTGGTCATCCATGCTCACCTCTCTACGTAGTTCAGTTCTACGAGCCCTGGAACTGTGGTCTCTTTCGGAGTTCTAAGCTTGCTGGCTGGCGTGAGCTCCTGACGTACCCTCGGTTAGCTCGTTGACGACTCTAAAGGCGCGGGTAAGTTCTCTCCCGAAGGCAGGCTACAAGGTCTGTACACATCGATGCGAAATCACGATATTACGGCGCGGGACCGACGCTTCTCTGTCATTCTGAAGAATTGATAAACTGGGCCGATGAAAGGACGTTCACCCATCGACTTGTTGAGATGTTCTCCTCGTACCTTTAGCCCACCAACGCAGGGTGTTCACCGACATATCGTACACTTCGGAGCGTACCGCAGTCCCAGACATATACGCGTTTTATCCCTCTGCCCCACCATCATACCCTCTGTCGGCCCGCTCATAGACTCACTCTGGTGTGCGTCTGGAGTTTCTCGGTATGGAGGCTTTAAGCTGCTGGAACGTGTCGCACTATATGACGAAAGCCCAGGTGTCGCGAAGCCCCGTGCCCGGAAACAAGGAGGACGTCTTCCAAAGACAAGCAGCTGAGTCTGCTTCACAAGCGGCGGCTCATGCGCTTCCTCATGTTTGCTAGCGGAGACTTTGAAGGAAAGCCTGAACTGGCAGGGAACGAGGAGACCACCCTTTCCAGCGTTTCTCAAAGAAAGTTCTCGTTGGATGAGACGGTTGTGAACGCCGCATCTCGCCTGGAACACGGTGTCACTATATGATTGGTTCGTGCGTTTCGGGGCGTCTCAAACATCACCGGCAGTTTCAGAAGAGACATAGTGTATCGAAAGCCCAGTGGTGTGCAATCTACTGATCCTGTAGCTTTGTCCGCCAGATTCCAACGCTCTCTGCTTCTAGACCGCATCCGTAGGTACCTACGACTCTACCGGGCGATATGGACCATGCCCCCTTTCCTCTTCGGACACTACGGCGGTGTGGGGCGAAATGCGCAAGGATTTCTGCAGGACTGTGCAGCAGTGCAGTGCAGGGAGCGACTTTAATGTCCTCGGTAGACATATTCTCTCAACCCAGTAATGGCGTCGGAAATTTCCAGTGAACACCCAAGAAAATATCGAGTAAAGATAGAGGACTCACTGAAGATATCGAATGTGAGTGTGCTGATCAGCTCGATCGACTACTCCCACCCGTACTTCCGGCTCTCATGTCACCTGGCATGGGTCGTCACTGTCTCGCCACAAACTATCCCTGGCTGGGCGCGGTGCGTCGCGATTCTTGAGATCGACCCCGCGGTTTGCTTTCGCGGGAAACTTTCTCCATTCCACCTGAGACTGAGGAAGAGCTTAGACTGGGGGAAGAGGAGCTCGCCCGACCCCAAATTCCCCACTAAGCCAGCGCCAAGTAGATACTGCTGTACTTGCGTCACGTCTTCCCTGCATACCTGGAATTATTCACCGAGCGGCTCCCAGTCTGCGGCCGTGCATGCGCTCGTGACAGGAGAGGGAAGTGTTTCGACTCCCAGAGACAAATGTAAGAATACTTGTGGCGGTTATTTTCTCTTGCTCGTACTAATACTCAGACTAGGGGTTATATACCTATCCATGCACCTTGGTAGACGAGGAAACGCGTTCTCGCAAAACCCGAAAGAGCTTCTTTCGACCTATCTGAGATGCTGCGACCCATCAGTGTCGCAATATCGGGCGATTCAGAAACTACCCCGCAACCCCTCTTTAACGCTCTTCTACACACAGAACCCGCCTGCGACAATACCTTCCATCCGAGGCTGGCAAACGAAACCTCGCCGTTACTTTCCGTATCACCAGCGCCCTATTCTTGCTCCGAAGTCGCTGATGCAACAGTGGGCGTCGCTGAGGCGACGTTCTGGCGTGCAAACCAACAGAGCAGTTGCAAGTGGAGACTGCAGGATGTCGCCCTCAGCCGAAGGAAGGTTCGGCTGAAGATGACGCACCCTCGGAGGTGGTTGATAGTTTATGGCCGCTTTGGATTACGTTGACGAGGATGAAATGAGAGTGGTAGAAGTGGAAGCCATAGCTGACACAGTCCCTTACTGTATTCTTACACATTTATATATGTCGTTTGGGCTAGCCCATGCAGTCGACCTATAGACTTTGGCATCCTACCGAATCCGTCCGAAAATGGAAACCTCTGTGGCGTGGCTTACAGATAGAATGGGGGGTACACGTGCATTTGTACTTTCGCTACAACCTACATAGTTAATGATATATAGCATTCTCGCCACCGCGCATCTGTCCTTCGGGTTGGTGAAGCAGGGGTGAAGCCAGCGCAACCTAGCCTCATTCAGAGCCGGGTGCATGGACCAGGGGGAGATTCTGCAGATGGGAATATATTCTCACGCTTTACCCGTGGCGCGCCTTCCTCGAGACGCGTCGTAGTCAGCTTGGGCGCCATAACCACCATAACTGCCAACGGCCACTGCGGAATCCGTATTGACCATGGCGCGAGCGTGGCCTTGGAACCACGCCTAATCCAACTCAAGTGCAGGCCCCAGATTCACCTCGCTCCTCCGAGTCGCCAGTTCCAACCGGGATACAAGGCGACTCGAGCAGGAGCTGCTCCCGGTCTGGCAAATGCGCTATACAGACCTAGGGTTTACACGGTCGTGAGTGATCTTACCAAGGACAAGGACAAGCGGGCGGTGGAGGCAAACAGGTCGGGATTGCGCGTGTGAGTTTGGCGGCCCATTTCTTGTGCGGACACCGTAGTGACTGGCAGCGCATCAGGAACGATGTCATCGGACATTTGTCGCAACTGGACCAGATGTCACAGCATATCCCCACACCAAGATACCGATGCAGGTCCTGGCAGAGATTGACAATTCCCATAACCCCATGCAGCTCACCCGAGAGCGCCTCGATGGCGAGCGGCCACCGAGAATCAGTTTATGAATGGAAAAATCCAAGCCATCAAGGTGTGTGCAGTCATTAGCAAACCACGTCGCGACGATATTAAACACGAGTGGTGGCCAGTCGTACAGAGACTATTATAACGACGCCCTCGCTCAGAGTTTTCCTGAGCTGAAGGAGTACTTGCTGGACTCTGATGCGGCCGAACCCCACTCCTGGGCCCGTGCACGTCAATGGCACGATGAACGGCAATGGTACCCATGGGTGACGGCGACGGTGACCTCTGGTTTCAGGTATGACCGCAGTCCGCCCGGCACTGGCGATCTGTAAATGACCTGCTGTGATAGCGTTTGCGTGCGCAAGGTTATCAGACATTCACCGACCGACGACGACACGTCGCGGGGGGACGAACCGGGGCTCACAGAGGATACACACCAGCATGTGCCCCGCGGGGCTGCGTATTCTGCCACGGCGGACCGTCGTCGGCAACATGAGACGGCGCGATTTCGGTGCTCTCACGAGGGTCGCTCATATTTGCCCTCGCGCACCGAATATCTCTGAGAAATTCCAGGGGTCTTCTCAGGACGCCGAGGGAGAATCTGAGGACGTGTAGATTAAAGATGATCGGGTGTTGAACAAAGTCATTTAGTCTCCTTGACTACGCGCATCGAATTGTCCTTGTGCCTGTCCGGTGTGTTGCGTCGGATTTTCGTCTGAATTTTCGCCCGCGGGTAACGACGCCCCGGCCATCGCGAGCGGCATTCTGCTCCTTTCGTTACGCCCTCACCACCTCGCTCAGCCTCGTGCAACGGCCGCTCCCTCTTTTATTATCTTTTCTTCATTCTTTTCCCCCACACCGTATCTCCAAGGGTCTCTTTTGCCCATCATCGTGCATCGACGACATATCGTAAATCCGCTCAGGCGTCTCGTGTAATTCCCCCTCCACTCTTTATCGTTCCTGCACCGCCACTTGGGCCCTCGTCAACTTGCACCCAGGCCGCCAACCCCCAAGTGCACGGTGATCGCTACGCTACAGAATGTCGCAGTCTCGCCAGGCGTATGCGGCGCTCACGCCGTCCTCTTCTCGCTCAGAAGTCGCGACTGTGCTGCAGTCCATCGAAGATGGTGCGCATTGTCTGCACATTGCTGCGAGCTCGCTCTAATGTGCCACAGCCGCAATGATGTGCTACGACCGTGGGGAGCTTATTCAGCTCATCCTTGATGACATTACGCCCTTGACGAAAGGCTCGTCCTCGAATAAGTCACGGCTCACTTCGAAAGGTGCGTCTCGGGCATCATCAATCACATCTCCTAGCCATGTCGCTAAGGGATTTCCTACCCTTGTAGACGTTGGACAGGCGCTGCTTACAGTAAAAGCACTCGGAAAGCACCCCGGAGGCTCACAAGTAGTCGCTACTCGCCAAAACCTCCACACACTCCTGACTATCTTCAATGCGTTCAAGGACGATGCAGAAGCTTCTAATGAAGCCCTTAAATGTGCTGCAAACGCTCTACTTCTGATAGATTCCGCCCGGACGACCTTCGTGCAAAAAGATGTTGGCGGAGGTGACACGGTGATCGAGCTTCTCGAGGCACGTAAATTGCCGTGTTATCATCTCTACCTACGCTGACCCCGGCGATGAACAGAAAACAACTTCACCAGAGCGGATATTTCTCTGTTCGCGTCTTATTTTCCTCACAACCATCTCGGTAGCCTCGTCAGCCGACTACATTAGATATCTCGTCGAACACAAACCCCCTGGACATCACAGCAACATTATCGATATTGTCGCCGCCAAGTTGGATTGCCTCACTACGAGCATCCAAGCCAGCGAGAAGATGGCCCGAGAGGCCATGTCCGAATTGCTCAAGGCCGCCTTCAACCTCTTGCTGCATTATCCCAGGGTACGTCTGTCCATCTCGCCCATGCGGATCTTCGCGCACTTACCGCGATCTTCTCAGCTTGTTGACGACGGCCCTAGCGGGAGCGATGGCAAAAAAGCCATGGGTGACTCCTGGAGTGACCGTTTGGACGGGTAGGTCATTCCGAATGCACTGACAGCGTGTAATACCATCGCTGATCCCAATCGACAGAATCCTTCCTCCATTGTTGCGCCTGTTCAATACCCTCCCTCCCACCTTCCCAGCACCACTCGCCTCGCCGATGATCCATGTGATACACGCCCTCATCACTGTGCCCGTGACCCCGTCTCTGAAGCCGAAATGGCTCCCGCCTCTGAGCAACCCTGCCTCTCCGCGTTCGTCATCCAAGCCTATCTCACCTGTCGGCTCACCCTCGGCTCCCGACTCGCCTACAGGTTCAACTGGAAGCCGCAGCGAGTCTCCTTCTAACAAACCGGGTGCCTTCGACCGCGCGTTCTCCCGCCTGTCCGTCTCGCGCAAGTCGTCCTCGCAGCGCTCTTCATCTGTACAGCCGAACCAGGACACACTCCTCCGCGCGTACGACCTCCTTGATGTGACGCTCTCGCACTACCTCCCCGGCGATATAGACCCCGACGACAGCAGCGTCCGCGAGCGCTGTTCCGCAGAGGGCGACAGCAACGTCGACGATCTCGTCTCCCCGCTCGTGCTCCTCATCACACGGTTATGCCAGGCAGATGACGGCGCGCGGAAGCGCATGCGCGAGTGGGTCGTGCCCGACGATCTTGACCGCACGAACCCCCTCGAGGGCCGCGCTGACCTGCTCGGACGTTGCTTACGCCTCCTGGGGTGTATCCACCACACAAAGCTCAAGGACGCAACCGGCGAGATGCTCTACGCCATCTGTGATTCGGACCGTAAGTTTGCCCCTCGTTCCCCTGTCATTACTGTGCTGACAAAACCTCTATCAGCGAGCACGCTTGCATCGTACGTCGGCTACGGCAACGTCGCGGGTTTCCTGTTCAACAAGGGCATCATGAGCGCGCCGCCACCAGGCGGCCACGGCCCGCCGTCGACGACGGCCGAGGGCGTGCCCATCAACCCCATCACGGGCGTCGCGCAGCGGCAGACCGACGACGGGCCCGAGATGACGGAGGAGGAGAAGGAGCGCGAGGCGGAGAAGCTGTTTGTGCTGTTCGACCGCACTCGAGAAGAGCGGCGCGTTGCCTGCGAGCCAGAACCCCCCGTGCGCAAGGCGATCGCGGAGGGCAAAGGGCCGGCCTACTAATATGTTTCGGGGACGTGTGTCCGTGCTGAGTTATCGCCCGTCTGCTTGTTGTTTGTTGTAATTTGGTGGAGGGTGTTCGATGCTGGCATCCTTTACTGACCTGCTTGTTTTTTTTGTTTGTTTCCTTAGCTCTTGTTTGCTTGCTTCGCCCTCATGATGCCACCATCGGCCGCCTATTGATTCCGCATAGCTAAACGTATACCCCACTCGATTCCCAATAGTACAAATAGTAATGTAGCCTGAAATAATGCTATCAAAGTGTTGTCCCCGTCTCCTGCACCAACCAGCTGGATAGCCCCTGCGAGAATCTCTTGCGCCGATGCTGCACGGATCTACAGGTACGATACAATTCGCCATTCGGCGATCGCGATGTCGAGTTCTTCCAGGAGATCCTCGATGATGGGATGACGATAGACGTCCATGAGGTCAAGGTCGTTCCCGCGAGGACGGCTTGACGAGCTTGGCCAGAAATTGCTTACTGCGCGTTCTCGCGATCCTGAGAGGCTTGACCGATCGCATGACAAGGGAGGCGTGCGGGGCCGTCACGGGCTGACCGTCAGGGACAGAGAGGAGCGGGCTCGGCGCCGCGGGTAGGTTGGGGTCCAGGGTTTTCAGGGCACGCTTTGCGGTCGACATAGAATCCTTTCCGCGCAGATCCTTCGCGGTGTTCTTGCGTTCCACGGCCGCGATGCAGGGCTAGGTTCTCGTGAGCCTGCGTCCATGTCCGACTCGGGTGGTCCCCCCAGGTGTAGAAGGAGTGACTGAGAAAGAGTGCCCGTTTGCACTCGTGGGAGAGCGAGAGCTGCATGGTGTGGTTTTCCGTAGATGGCGTGTCGCTTGCGTCTGTACATGCGTCGTTCCCTTCTCGCTCGTCGAAACTGAGAGGGTCTTCGCCCTAAGCCGTCGGAGAGAGCCACTTGAAATAGACGGGAGTAGCTCGAGTTCAGAAAGAGATTGGTGTCCGAGAGAGCTCTTGGATGGACTGTCAAGGACCATCATGCTTTTGGCCTTCCTGGAGCTTTCCTTAGAGGTTGAAGAGGGCAGGACGGGTCCATCATCTGGTGTATGGCATACTAGACAGTGCGGGATATCCGTCCGATGTCGCAAAGGTCAAGTCGCGGCTTAGAAAAGTCCACCCAGGAGAGATCCTTGAATGACTGGCTTTGAGAAGAACGCGAGTCGTTTGATATTTGCGACAAGAGAAAGCTGGGGGTACGCATCAGGATGCAGTCCAGATGTGAGAGAGGCCCCGTCCAGCACGTCCTCGAATCCCAGGCCGGTGATATTGTTTCCGCCTTCTCGCGGGAGTGCCTTGCCAAGGAATATCCAGACGCGTAGACCGGGTTCGGCGAGGCTGGTTCGGCCATGGTCATCTGCTGACGACACATAAGCTGGCTCGGGCAACAGCGCACAATATCACATACCGGGCTGGCTCCATACTCTGAACCCATGCTGTTGATTGAACATTGCGGATGCGCTCTTACGCGAAGGGGCGAGTTGATACATATAGACGGGAGGCCGAGGCGACATCCAACATGCGGTCGTTCAAAGTTGAACGAAGGGCTTGCCACAGGACGTTGTTCTACGGGAACATGTTTGAGGGGTTGTATGTGGAAGCGATGAGCGTTTTCTTCCACAATCGCGACGGTGGTCTGCATCGTCTTCTTGCGTTCGCCGTCAAAGCTCGGGCTCAACGACATCATGGAACCGCATGCATGACGAACTCGAAAGACCAGAGGGTGTTCGTGGGCGCAGGGAGCTTTCAGATCTCGGGAGCTATCTACAGTCAAGAAAGGACAGAGTCAATGGCTAAGTAAAATAAATACACCACTCTTGAGGGATGATGTTGGTTGAGGTGAAAGTCGCGTCTTTTGTGATTTCGAAGTGTCACCTCGTCACGGTCCGAGTAAGTAAAGACTTGCCTAGTTCGGGAGAGGACCCGGGCAGCGCATCGGCCGTCCAGCCAGCCCGAGCTCTGGGCCATGCCGTGTCCCGCATACAGTGTAGCAGAAGAAAATGTGTGATAATAATTTACAATGTGTAGCGATAGCAGAAGACACTTGTGAGCCGCATTAGAAATAACATTAGACAGAGATACAGCGCAGCACTTGCACTGGCGTTTTGACTTTTGACACGGCAACGTTTATAGCGCACTCTCGAAGAGCAGCTTTCTTGGTTTGCTAATCGCAGGGGCTGGAGTGACTAGCGCGGGCCTATCGGAACGTATGAGTTACAGACAAAACACGTCGCTGAGTTGACGAGCTTACATTGAAGTACCAGTCATAGCAGGCGGGATTGCCCATGATGATACTCTCCGACACACCAGCAATGCTGTCAGTCTTGCCGAGCGCAGAGGCGTCGAAGAGATGGTCCGTTGTCTTCTCGAAGGACGCAAGCATCAGTACGCTGTCCTTCATCTTCGCCACACCGAATCGCGTGATACCCAATACCTCGCCTTGAAAAGGAATTTGTCTCAGCGCATGATGGAACATTGACGGATTAGTGAATTGGGACGGGGTACCGTTGTAACGACCATGACATCGCCGAGCAACATGACATGTCTGGGGGATCGATGCTCATGCCGGACTTTGCATAGTGTACTGAATTTCGTTGATGATTGTGCGACGAGCAGCTTCGATACCCAATACTTGGGCGGTCTCGATAACATGGTTCGATGTTGTATGCTCTCCCACAATACCTTTACGCCCCGTGTCAACAATGTAAAGCTCCTCTGACGAGTGATGACGGACCTTGCGAAGTGGTCATGACTTTTTGCAAGCCATAGCCTTCGACAAGAAGTTCCTTGTCGCCCTTCTTACCCCGCGCATCCATCCTTGTCCTTGATATTGATGATAGCGCGTAAGGACGAATGGTGGGGACACCCTGGTTGAGAGGTAGGTGAGCACCGGCCCGCCTGTATGATATCCAGGGGGACTCACCTTGACGACAGACCATCAGGCAGTGCACGCTTGAGCTCTCGGAGTCGGTAATAGACTTGTCAGTCGATACCGGTCAACGTAAATGCGCAGCCTATTCTTGCGAGGGATCACAGTGATATTGACTGTCCCCTATTTAGCATGTTGGGCTTTGCTCCAAGAAATAACGGCTTACCTCTTGCTTGATCTTGAGCTTCTTGGCAGCTACAATAGCCCATTTGATGTCGTCAAGATCGAGCTCAAGCTACGACATGCAGGTGCTGGGTAGCCTCGTCACATCTATTGAAGGACTGGCAACAAAACCTGGAGGTCTTGGATGGTCTTCGCATCCACATAAGGACACCGATGTAGGGTGTATTCAGGAGTCCCAGGCTTCCTCAAGAACGGACGACACAACCTGCCGACCAGTTAATTTGAGCCAAGACGCTATCAGAAATCAGCCGCGACGTAACGTCTCCAAGGTGTTTCTGTTTCCTCAAGAGTCCCTTGACGATACGTGGCGGAAGCCTCGTTGTCCCACTTGTTACCAGCTTGCAGCACTGATAATTCGGCGTGCTGATGGCCTTGGCCAGTGCAGCGTTGAATATTATAGCTTTCTTTGATTATCGCGGGTATCACCAAGAGTGACAATTCGCAATGGACAGCTAATCGGCCAGCACAGATCTGGAACAGTCGCGTTGAGTGATGTCAGTCTTGCGAATGCCGGGGTTCAAGGCGTCTCGGGACGTGCTGGGTATGACCTGAGTGCCTCCCGACGTGCAGATCCTATCGGGTGTGAGCCCGAGGCTCGAGTCTTCGTCTTTACGACGGGAGAGTGTAAATATGAAGAGAGGGGGATGAAGATCGTCAGAGGCAGCAGATGTCGAGGAATGTCTTCAGCTGATCTTCGTTGTCTGTCACTTTCACTTATCTATCGACGATGGCATAGATCAGCAAAGCTAATAAGCCTGGCGCCAGCATCAGGAGTATATTCAATTGACGTACTGCCAGAACTCACCAGAAGCACCCATTTGATAAATTGTTCTGTAATCTGCGTCCCATTCGTCCTCACGTTCAAGGGCTTCGAACATGTTCTGACTCTTTCGGATCTCTCCAAGTGGTCGCTGCGCGATGTGTTCTCGTTGATGAAGCCTCGGATAGTCGCCAACCCCAAGTAAGCCGCGGTACATTCCGTGGTGAACCTCCGTTGTGACAGTTCGCGGTCAACGAATTCTAGGATTTCGAATGGCAGCAAACCCCGAGTATTGTCGGGATTGCAATAGCCTGGCATAGTGATATTAATTAGTCGTAAGCATAAACTGGAACGGAGAGCGGCTATCGCACCGAAGCATGACTCCAAGCTCGCAAGTATTCCACCGGTTGCATCAACCTATGCATCACCCTCTATAGACACGCCGGATCCAAGCCGTCGTCACCATACCTAAACTGCACCACGCACGCCGACAGCATTTCCGCAACGAGACGAATCATAATGAGTAGACAAGATCTTCCAACGCCTTCATCAGGACGACGCTGCTATATAACCCGTCTCGGCTGTCTTGACCGCAGTGTCGACCAGACCCTCACGACCAGAGAAGCGCGTGGAATAAAGAATTCTGTCGGCGATAGTCCTCCCGTATAGAAACTGTTCCTGACGAAACCCTTCGAAGGCGGCTCTCGGGAATTTCTTGGGAAAGTGGGGGAGCGAGCGATCTTGAAAGAGCCATCGGGTACACGATGGCCGGCGATGATTTGTTGACGGCTCGACACAGGCAACCATTTGCGACACGTATAAATAAGCCGGAACCTACGAGCCGTGATTAAAAGCCACTTGAGCCTTACAACTATACATACCTTTGGAACCACACGGCGTAGCCATGTATGATTGTGGTGCATTGGTGCCTACTGAGTTCCTTTCATGCAAAATCTCTCCGACTTTGTCACGGACGGTTTGGACAAAAACCGAAGAGGATCATAGCTTCCAAGGTCTGTTCCTGGTGTTCGCAACCGGGTTTTGTTCTCCAACAGACCCTTCTCTACCTAGCGCGGGCGATGAGTCTAAACCACCACTAGTCGATCACACTCCGCATATGCTCTTTTCTGACCATGGAATCCTTCTGTGTCGGATAAGGATAGGTCCCAGGAATAACGTCGTTTATACCCAAGGGAGAAACCGTAAATTCGCTATGGAGAGAGATAAGAACACTTAGGCGAGGTTATGAAAGACTATCTCTACGTACCGAGTATCGAGACGCGCTAAATTAGCTAACCGGCCCCATAGCAATGGCTGCTTCGTGCGGGCCGTAATCTCGTAGTATGACACACGAAGATGGACTTCTTCTTTCCACTACCCTCGGACCGTAGCTTTGTCCATGACACCGACACCTGATTTCGCTGCTTTGACGATTGGACTCGATGGCTAGCCATCCATCGTTAGGGGACAAGTCTGGCGCAGTTACTCTTGTATACGCTGTTGGGTATGCTTTTCGCGTCCGGCTTCTCCTCCTTGTTACACTTACTCGATTCGACATTGACCCGGACTTTCGAGTACCACTTTGTTGGGGTAATAACCGCATGAGAACGTTGAAGATCTGCTTAGAGGGGGCCGGTCCACAGGCGTTCCGGTTTCCAGATGTGTCGGAGGAGGTATATCAATCTGTAAGTCTCATCTCGTGCCAAGTAAGTGAACAGATATCTTGAGTGAATTTGCCTTGCTATCGAAGAAGCGGTCGCGGCGGGAAAAGCAGAAAAGTAAAGAAGGCGGTGATGAAGTCCTGATGGCTGCGATGACGGGCTCTCCATTGCGCGGTGTGACCAGGTTATGTTTCACGCTCATCAGTTCCAGAGCTTCTGTGCGTGCCTCTTCGGTCTGGGGAACGTCTAACAAGAGATGTCAAGCTTTTTATGGCGTCAAAATTTGCAATGGCACGCACGAAGGTGTTCATCTCATCACCGTCAAAGTCGGCGTTATAAGGACCACAAACACACTCGTTAAGACGGAAGGATCTCCATGGCCGTACTTTCACCTGTCAAGAGGGTGAGAAACGGCTGCAGAATTCAGGACCATTGCGCTTACTCGGTGACACATGATGGACAACTATGCAAATGTCAGTAAATACGCTATGGAGCAAAATCGCGAAAAACAGCGCACTTTGTGCCACAAACTAGGTTGACGGTTGAACAGCACAACGTCGCCATCGATGATATGCCGACTTCGACGACAGTCACCAATGCGAAGGCCATCGGCGATAGCTGGTCGGTTACCGAACATTCAAGTACTTCTTGAAAACCAGTACTACCTGCGCAGGTCACGTAATTCGCAACCTGGATGCACATCGCATCCGTTCTGAATGGCTTTCTTCAGCATGTCAATGTTGTGCGACGTTACCCGCTTCTGGGTAGGTCAAGATCTTCGCCACGCGTTCCGGCACAGCAACCTCGTCAATCGCGGAGGTTGGGGTCGGGCGAAATGACAGTACGCCCTATACAGAAAAGATCCACACGCTTTCCTGAGAGGTTACCATCGGAATCGACCTTGTTTGCCCCTTCAAGCCGTTGACAGAAACCTCGTATTGGTTTCTGGGCCCATTTGCGAGGGCACGCCAGGGAGCTCTGAGTTGATATACATGGCGATGGAGAGTTGCAGGAAGTCCCCATTGTTCCTGCGGAGTAAAGCGTAAGCTAGGACGTAGCTCAAGTGAGTAAGAGTAAGCGAACCATGAACCTGGCGCGGTAGGAGCACCTTTCGCAAGCCCTTGCTTGATCAGGGCGTTGGTAAAGACAATCATCAGTCAGCTTCACAGTAAGGTCGTCCTCATTTGACGCGCCGTCTTGAGCAACTGAAGGTCGTATCGCCACGGGCGGGACGGAGATGTACTGCCAGATATATTCTTCTGGCCTAGCGTACTCTGGTCGGAGGCCAAGCAGTTCACAGTCCTCATCAGAGATACGTTTGAACAAGTCCAGAACCTTCAGTGGATTGAGCTCTTCATGGACGGCACGGTTTTTAGGTACATCCCCAAGTCCTTCTGCGCTTCTACCGCAGAGCTGAAGGTCTTCTTTTCCACTGCTCCATCTCATCTGCGGTCTTTTTCGCTCGGAATTTGTCGTGAATAATTTTCAAAGCTCCGGCCTTCTTGACGGCACCATTAGTTGAGGCACAGTAGGGGCAGTAGACAGTCTTCGTGCAAGTGTGTTCACGGACTTGATCAATGCTTGGCGGTGGATATTCTCGAGACCTTTGCCGCCGGAAACGCTTCAAATAGCTTCTACGGTCGGGTTCCTCGAGTAGTACGCGAGCACAAGACTGCGTTACAATAAATGACGGCAGATGGCAGTTTCACCTTGGAGGGGGACGTACCTTGCAGCATGCACTGCAGTATACCAATGCAATGTTTGAAGTAGCCGATATGAAAGACCGGTACCGCCAACTTTATATATGCATAGTGTCCGACACAGTTCTACTGAGTTTAGGCCGCAGGTTTCCGCAGAACGCACTCTTCTCCGTCGTTCCCTGTGCAAATATAAGTAAATGAGCGCGAGTCGGTAGCCAAAGTACACACCAAGCGGCGATCGAGAACACCATTTTTCACGGGCACCACGATCTATAGGTGTGTAAAGATCTCGATGCGTGACCTCGAACTCCGAAAGCTTGACTGTTGTCCTGGTTCGTGGAAGATACTGAACTGGAGCATTTTTACTTGGTCATTTGTGAGCGCTTACATACAGATCATATACTTTCCACAAACGTACATGACTTTCGGAGCCTGATGTGACACCGACTCCTTCATGCTGACGGAGAATATTGGTTGTGACAGAAATTGCACGCAGATTGCACTATCTTGAGTTCGTGAACGGATGCTTCAAACCGCCCAGACGCGTGTATTTCGCCTCAGGTCGTGCCGTGTTTCCCTCCGTAACGCACAAAGTGGTCTGAACAGGCTCGTTCAGGCCGTCTCGAGTGTCCGTATGCGTCAGGCTAGAGCTGGAGGGTCAAGACTGCAGCAGCCCTGCACAGTGGTCGGGGCGAGTCCGGAAATCCAAGAAGTAGGAACGACCCTAACCTTAGATATCATACGCGCCGCCCAATTTGGACGACGCGTTGCCATTAGGCGTCTACGTGACTTTTGCGGCGTCCTCAAGCTGCTTGGGAGCTCACGTCCTCCTCTTCCTCCATCTCCGTACTTCAAACATGAGTGCAGATCTTCATAACGACACGGTGAGCACAGACTTTAGTACTTAAGTATGACAATTACTGAAATACATTTCGTGGTGTGAATAGATTCTTGACCGTCTTCTCGCCGGAGGGACGGCTTACCAAGCTCGTGGTACAGTAACACTGGACTACAGGCCTGCATTAAACACGGGAAATTGCGAGTGTGATACTGAGTCCTCGATATAGAGTATGCCTTCAAGGCTATTACAGGCTCTGGACATACCGCGCATATCTCTGGTCCGAGGAAAGGACACGCTGTTGTAATAACACCAGAAGAAAGTACCTGTACGGTCATGTCACCAGTGGCTGCTATTCATTCATAACAATGCTCCATCCTTATAGGACAAGCTCCTCGACTTCCGACACCATCACCCACCTATATAGCATACACGCCAACGATCGTGAGCTGTGTCATGACTGGGGCTCGTCGGTATGCCACCTACTGTATCCCTTCTCGCAAGAGCTCATGGGATGCATCTATTGTGTAGACGGGATTCGCAAGCTCAAGTATACCGTGCGCGTAACGAAGCAGCACAATTCCGGATACAAGTACAGGATACGAAATCACACCGTCGGACGCGCTTGCCCGCCGTCTGCGAACATTAACCAGGTCTACACCCAACGCGCGGTACCATGAGACGCACTGGCTAATGCTGTAAACGTTGTCCGGGCACCGCGTACGCGTAACCCACGCAACACTCAAACTATGATCAGCCATGGGTACCTTATTGGCATATGACCCCCGAGTGTCGGACCCCCCCAATGCGTTCAAGCTCGTATCCTGGCGGCAGCTACTTCGTCGGATTCCACGCACTGCTGCCTGGTCAGAAACAACAAGAGGCGATGAACCACCATCGAGAAGAAGTGGAAGATAAGCTTGACCTCTTCGATGGGAACCGGTGGTGAGGCGACGCGACACCAAGAGCGGGAACGGACTCTCAGTCCGAGCAGAAGTGATCGAGGTAGTATGCATCATTCTTTCATGTTGTGGTAAGCTGCTACTCACACAGACAGGAGCTGATGTAATATGGCAATCGAGGCGCTCTGATCGACTGTTCACTGAAATGGCGACGGATACAAGCCAGGGGAGGGTCGAAATTGGTATCGTGTCGGAGGGGGAAGAGGAGGACCCCAGAAGACACGGGGCCAGTGGGCGCGTGATGAAGGACGGACGAAGTAGAGAAGCACTTTGTTGGCGTACGCAGAGAAGGATGAGTCCACACTTGATAATTAGTATAACTTATGGACCGTTTCTCGTCTCGCTCTCTACCTTCATGATGATTGATGCTGTAGTCGGGCTTGTGTGATTCAGTTTCATCAAAGGTGCAAATAGAAATGTAGAATAGTGTGGATTATGTTGTAGAGAGTGTGTGCGTTGTCATGTACGCGTACAGCCGGCCTAAGTGTAGGCTGGATTGGAGAAGAGAAGGAGACAAGGCTTTCTTAGAACGCGCCTCCACTCTAAGACGATGACGTTAACAGACCCTAGGTTGGGTAGGGCATTGTATCACGTACTGAGATGGCCTCCATGCTCCTGCTCTGACATTCTAGAATTTGCCAATATTTCTCCTCTGGGCCTGCCTAGAAGTCCTCGAACACCTTCTACGAGTCACGTCCCGCTCTGCTTCGGCCCAGATGATGGACGGTTTACTTGACGATGTACGCGGACGGGCCCGACGACTTGAACTTGCTCAACAGAAGTCCTGGAAAACGATACTTCTGGAGCTCGAGGCGGCGCGAAGGTGATGCGGGTGCTGAGGCTCCGGGGCTAGAGGGCGCGTCAGTGCCCCGCGTGGGGCGAGACGGCGTGCTTTCGCGACGTAAACAGCTGGGCCACTGCCTGCGTCCGACGAAGCGGATGAGTGGTTTGTGCACCTTGTGCGAGGCGGCGTTGGCGAGACGAAGGGTGGGACGCATGGTCGAGGGAGGGTGTAGGATCAAAGTGAGTGTGCGGCCTATTCGGGAACGTCACTGCTGTGAGTGGATGGCTAAGCGCCGTCCTTCGGGCGACGTGTCGGGCGCCGTGCTAGCTAATCACATGCGTAGAAATGTCGTATTATTGTCAGGTTTATGACCGTAAGAAATGGGTTAGGATACTTTTGTTTCCATCATTTCTCGGATTTCGAGAAGACATGCTGATGAGTCAAGGTTTAAGCACAGTGGGTGTGATACAACCACACCTAAGCACGGATCCGGAGCTTGTTTCAAGCTCAAGTAGCTATTATTACAACATTTGTTCAAAATCCATGGACGTTTCTCACACAATCTTCACCGTCAAGGTTTCATCCTCGCCATACTCTGCGATCCATCCTTTGATGCCCCCAGTCAAAATTCGTGCTTTACTCGACGTGATACCCGCATCATCCAAGGCGTCTTGGTAGTAGGTGGCCCCTCGTACACCGCGTGAAACGATGGAGCAAGCTTTGACAGTGAAAATACGACGAGCGGGATTTTACTGAGCAATGGTAGCAAAGTCCCCCAAAGACTGGTGTAGAGATTGTACCGTGCGGCAAGTTGATGGCGGTACGCACATAGGCGAACTACAAATTCAACCGTGACAGAGATCAGTCGCGATCTGTAGTCCGAGTGCAGATGGTATCTCACCTCCCAGTCTGCTTTTCGCAGATCTACTACGACAAAGTGTACTCCCGGTTGTTTGTTGGCGGATGAGCTCCGCTACTTTCAGATGCACGAATGTGCTCTGGGCTGCTCCGCGGTAGAGGCAGAGACTTGGCCCACTCGGGAACCGATTTTTCCGTCCAATTTGGTATTTCAGAGGGTCATCATGGATGAGCAGCACGTAGGGCTGCCGTAAAGTTGAATTTGATCAGTGGTTCTTTCTACCAAGAAGGAACCGGTATGAGACCTAATTTGCGACCGCTGCTCCCAGCAAGTCGGAGACGGTGAAGACAAACTCCATTTCCCCGCGAGGGCGTTCCATGAATCCCTGATCTGATGTGTTGATGCGACCCTTGAGCGGCGCTTATAGCCTCTAAAAATGGCAGAAGGCCGCGTTCCTGGCGCGATTCGGTGCAGAGCGCTGAGCGGTAAAGGGGGGGACCATCGTGGTTAGCTGGGAGCACACACACCCAAAATTGGCCATCACAAACGCTCTTTATTTCGTACCGCCATGTCCTAAAACCCTGAAAAGCCTATACTACACCTATGGGACCTGGGGCAACGTCGAGCTTCAGAGCGAAACTTCAGCTACTGTGCCATGGCACGTACACTCTACCTCCTTGATATGTCCGCCCGTTCTCATCCAAAATCCCTTTCAAAACCTTACAGCGAATAGCCCGCCGTTTCTCTTTGCTGTCCGACACCTCTGAGAAATTGTCCATAGCCGTCCACACACTCCGAGCATGCTTTGCTGGCAGCAGACACCGTCGATCTATCTCGAGCTCTCCTCTCCGGTGTAAGACGACGAGAAAGTCTACGAGGCGGTTGAACCCGTCGTTGTCCCACGTTAGGTTAGACCGCCGCCGGTAGGGTTCATCGTTGAGTCAGTGACGAGGTATGACGATGCGAAGCCCGAGACATTGCCGCAGAATAGCGCTGGTCGATCGCTGTGCCCGTGGCTCTCGTCATCTGGCTCAATCGTTCGTGCGACAAACGCCTCGTAGCTTGTAGGAGGAAACGGCGGGAGGTGTGGGCGCTGTGTTGGAAGTGCCTAATCATGCGGGTCACTGGGCGTTGAGTCACGGACTATGACCGTCTTGTGAGGGAGTTAGCTTCAGGCATCCTTACCGCTCGCGGATCCATGAATGTAGATACGTATGTGATAAAATATGCAGGCGTCGCGTAAACTCTGCTCCCGTTGTGGTAGCTCAGTCTCCTACTTCGATAGGCCATGTGTAGCACATACGTAACGACGAGATGATGGGTGGACAGAGTCAAAACGATGGTACAACTGCGGGTCTTAATCGCGCGCAAGCGTATCACAGTGTTGGGGGCTTGGGGACGATGCAAGCAAAGAAGACTTGAAGCCGAGCTGCAAAGTGAGACGAGTTCACCTGTCGTGCACAGAAAAAATAACGGAAAGAAGGAAATCCAACTCCCTTAAGTCTGGCGGCTGCCCACTTGTGTTTTCCCAGCATGGTTGTCCCGTTCCGGGAGAAGCACTGCGACTCTGTACCTTCCATTTTTGCTCATATCGGAACATACCGATCATGGTACATTGGATAGAGACGCCCAAGGTTGGAGGCATCGTTCGTCAGGTCGGAGGACGCCGCCAGCTGACCTGGACGTGTCTCTGCTCTTCGACGTCGCCTCTAACGCTCTCGTGGTGCCGTTATTGACACCGTCAGACCATGGCCAGCCAAGTACTCAAACAGGTCTTGGTTCTGGCAGGTCTTGACCCCTCCGCCGTTGGTCGTGCCGGAGGAATATAGATGGCTTGGAGTACAAGGTTGGAAGTTCCTCGTCTTCCTGGCCGGACGTACGTACACCCCGTTGCGGTGTTCACAGACTCATTATTGACTTACAACAATTTGGCTACCAGTCTTTCCAGAAGGAAGCACTATTCCTGGCTGCCGTGCTTCTCTATGCCGTATGGTATTACATTGGGAAGAGCTACAATGTGAAGACAGCGCATGCCTGCCCTCAGTGAGTTCTTCTGTTGTGGTGTGTGTGATGTTGACGTTATTGACGCGTTACAGGTTTGACTCGCACCTACTGCTATACACCACTCAATTTACGAGAACGGTACAACCGGGAGGTCTCACGAAAGGTACGTGATGCCCCCACCTTACCAGCTCCTTATTAATTATCCATCTAGACGGAAGCTCAGGACTTCTTTGCTTACTCCACCGGCAGAACGAGCAATATCCTCGCTACATACGACAATCACTCTGCGCCCTTATCACGACTTCATCTGGCAGTTGGCATACCAAAATACTACGCGGTATCACGTTGAGATCCAAGTACTTCACCGCGCCAGCGGAATAGACGACGGTTGAATTGGAGTTCACCTTCCAGGATAATGCGCCCGTGCCGGAATGCATTTGGGGCCGTGGTTGCAAAAGAAAAAGATGAGCCTGCCCCAGGGACATTAAAGGATCAGCCGATGGGACCGAACGTGAGTGTCCTGTTTTCTAAGAGTATACTACCGAGACTCATGTGCCCTCGCATAACGACATGATTACTACTCGGCCGTCTAAGACATCAGAACACCACAAGGCCCTATGCCGCCGTGGACTATCCTATTTGTCTGTCATGTGCACGGTGTGGTCTGAGTCCAGATTATTATGATCACGTTCATAGACGTGGTAAACTAGACCTCGATTACACATGTAGAGAGTTTGGCGGATATCAAATACTCCGGGAAGAACCGAGTCAT
Organism: Phlebiopsis flavidoalba; assembly: GCA_035772785.1. Taxonomy (NCBI): domain Eukaryota; kingdom Fungi; phylum Basidiomycota; class Agaricomycetes; order Polyporales; family Phanerochaetaceae; genus Phlebiopsis; species Phlebiopsis flavidoalba. Next base: position 140,395 of record JAOCPU010000062.1, read on the forward strand.
GAAAGGCAGACATGGCTCATCTCTCATATGAGAGTAAAGTTTGCTTGAGGACCCCTTTTCTGCGCATCCTTCCCTCACCTTTCCACCGAGACCCTCTCTCCCTCACTCGACCCGCCCCGCAACAACGATCCCCTCGCGCTACTGCAGCTACCCGTCTTAGCGCAAGAAGCGGCTCATCCTTCGTTGCTGGGCTCCCGCCACCGCGTGCCGACGCAAGCGACAGTCCAGCTGCTCGCAGGCTGTGGTTCCAGCTCGTCGACGTGGGTATCGCTGTTGCTGTGTTGGCTTGTTGCTATGGCAAGGCGCAACGGTGCAGAGGGCGGTATGCGGCCGTCCGCCAGCGAGCCTGAGAGCCTGAGCCGAGAAAAGCAATGCCCGCGAACGGTGATGAGAAACTCGTGACCAAGAGCTGCAGGAAAGAGGCTATCCGGGAGAAGCGCGACTCGGAGGGCGGAGGTGCGTGGAGAAAGGCTGCGGCAAAATACGAAGCGAGGACGACGCGTGTCTATCCAAGGCTTCAGGCTGGGGCAGAGGGCGAGCAGAAAGAGCGTCGGCTGATTTTGTTCAGCATATGTCTGAGATTTCTTGAGTTCTCACGCATATGCAATAAACAGGAGTTGGAAAAGGAAAAAAAGAGGCGCTAATATGCTCCATCGCAAAACCCTAAGGCAAAATAGCTTGCCAAGCGAGTGTTTCATGCTACTATGGTGTAATAACTCTCGTTCTGGGGCGCTTGTAGTGACCGGCCTCGAACGAGCCGGTGTGTTTGTGCTACATACATGGAGCATGATCGAGACGTTCGTATTGTGTGTGCTGTACTTTTTCGTTCGCAATAACCTAATAGTGCTAGCAGTATTCCTCATAACGTCGGCAGGATGGACAGTATCAATTAACTCTTCGTCTGGTATAGCTGTGACAATATTCTCTTTCTCTCAGCTGCCAGTTGACAACATTCCTGAGTAATAATTGTGCGTTTATTCTTTTTCTAAAATGTTTCGGTGATCACCGTTAAACATGATTATACACCGACAATATTACTTTCTCTCGTGCGCGTGGCTGTGCCCGCTTTAGCACACGAAAACGAACGAACCGAAAGACCACAAGTGTTTTTTTTTCTTTTGGACAAGGGAGTTCTTTTCTCATCATACTAGTCCATGACGTACTCTATGATTCATTATCTGATGAAATCCATCTTGAGGACATAGGTCTGTGTGAACTTTAGGATATTCCACGATCCTCATTGTTCGCATAAACTTTGACCGGCCTCGATAACCTTGTTAGAACTCGCCAAGCGCTGTACGCGCTCGAGGAAATGCACAAGGCACCTTATGCCTCGCACATACTGTCTAATGGAGCCAGAGGACACCAATTGCTTGTTCTTCATCGCATAATGGTGCAAGCCAGCGCGTTTACCGGCTTCATCTTTCCGAAGCCAGACCAGTATACCCGAACCCTCGCATTTCTCGCAGCCTATCACCACACAACGTGAGTTGCTATACGGCAGTCTGTCCACCTCCGCATGAGAACGTACACCCGACTCGTCACGCTCATCTGAAACCAACCAGGCGAATGGCTCGACATGTTCTACACGCGATGAGAGCGACTGCGAGACGATGGCAAGCACGCGTGGGCTGTTCCTGAGCAAGAAAAAGAACCCACTATTCCCCGTTTTTCGTACTCATGTCGCCATTTGCCACCCACTCTCGTCGGCGCCGCGCCCTGGGACATTGGATTTACCCCGTGATCCCCAATGACCCCAAGAGCGCGTTTACATCAGATCGGCGATTTTCCCCTCGAAGCGAGTATTGGTTTTTTTGAGCTGCGAACCGGGCGGTGCGTAGCCGCTGCACATATACGTGCTAGTATGCAATTATATGAGCCGTTATTCAGAAAACAATGACGGAATTACACGCTCGTTGATGTCACAAAGCCGGAGGAAGCCGCATACTTCTTCCTATCAAGCATGACTTCCCTACTTCCAGCAACCAGCAGCTATAGTGATATCGAGAGGTATTACGATATTGACTCCATTCGGTCCCGGCTTCGGAAAACGCACCGACAGTCCCCGTTGAGATCCCTGACGGGACGCCGCTGATGCATCTCCGGATTGCTCATGGAGATGGCAATGTTCCAAAGGTCCATTCTCCCAGAAATCGATCGATGCCCTTGAAGGAGTGCCAGTGCTTATCATATTTGCCCTGTCTGAAGCATATGGCCCCTCTGAATATCCCCACCAAACCCTCTCGGTCCAACCCCCCTCGGGCTGTCCAAAGCCCCCCTGCGACCGATAGTGTTCCTCCCCTCGTTTAGACCTCACCTTCCGCCAAACGCTCGAGCATTATTTACGGTTATGGCCTTGTTGTGGAGTTGCTGACGAGCTCGCCGACGTTCCCCGACAAGATGCGGGTTTTAGAAGATGTCTGTTGTTGAACCCAGGACTGCCACTGCCTCCTGATACCGCTGGCCCACTGTGTGAACAAAAGCTGTGCGGAGAGTCGGTATCGGGATCGCTACTGCTTGGATTTCACAGGATACCCATTCCCCGACGCTCAAGTGCTTGCGGCTGTGACAAGGCTATCTGACATACGCGTTCTCAACCTGTCCGGCAACTCAGTCCTCACAACGAAAGGCGTGAGAGACCTGCTTGCCAATCGTGCCTTCCCTACAATCCCTCGTGCTCTTCAACTGCCCGCAAGTACTCCCGCCGATGAACTCGCAAAACTCACGCACGAAGAACCTCGATTTTCCACAAATTAATCTTCCTCGCTCATCACAGCTTTCATGCTCAGATCTCCGCCCGGTATAAACCGCTCTATAGGCATCTCAATTTACTGGGACCATAGATACAGCTTGCAAGGCGTTTACTTTTCCCTTCCTCAACCCCACATTTGTTCTCTTGGGCCTCCTTTGACATCCTCAAGACGGCTGCAAACGACCAGAGGTTATAGCTTTGGCATGGGCGTCGGTCGCGTGTTGCAGGTGGCGTACTCCGCGTTGCCGCGCGATGGGTGAACCAGCCCTGGGGGGAGCGGCACGATCATAGCACCCCAAGTCGCTCAAAGGGCGCCTCGTTGAGAGGGGATCACGGCGGTTGGGTGCTAAGTTTCTCTGGTGGAATGCTAGAGGGCGGTCGTATTACGCATTTTGCGAACTCGCAAGGGGGAGGGAGCCCGTGTCTGGACACGAAGAGGCATCCGATCCCGAAGACGAAGAAGCATCTGATCCTGAAGAGGAAGAAGCATCTGATCCTGAAGAGGAAGAAGGAGACGTGTCTGAAAGTCGAGAGGCTATGGAGCAGAATGACGAGGATGATTCAGATGGCATACAGGGTGACGAGCCCTCGACCACTGTGGGCTCTCACAACAGGTATCCCGTGGCGGTCGAGCGTACGATCCTTCCTCGACACGATTTACATGATATTCGCAGCTTCGTTTCCACCACGATGCAAGAGGGATATCCTGCTGTACCGGAGGAGATTGTAGACAAGGTCGAAACATTGATGAGCAAGTTGGGTTGGAGAGTTGTGGACTCGGAACTCGAGTAGCATTAATGGGGCAAGTGACCAAGTTCATGATGACAGTTCATCGACCGGGTTCTACAGTGCGATTTCACATTTGTGAAGGTCTATGCTCGAATGATTATCTACGTCTTGCTGAGCCCCGTACTGGGATTATTTCTACCTTGCAATCTGTGTGCATGAAAATATGCAATCAATGTGTTTACGCCAACAGTAAGCAATAAGAAATTCTGGTTGATTAGATAACAAAATCTCGTAAGTGTGTGCTGATGTCATCAATGTGAAAACAGTTACCATCTCAGCGCGGATTTGTGACTCAGTAAGTAGTCGAATCAGCGGTCGCACAAAGCGGTGTCCTTACCCCATCATTCATCATCGCACACTCGACGTGTGACGGTCGTTTGTCGGTGCATCTACCGTTCTTCAGCTGGTCTACTCTTGCCGACGGTCAACTCCCTGGTGCATGCTGCAGCTCTGATCACCTTTGGTCCTTGGTCTCAATACTTCGCCGCCGTCTCTCCTTCGCTTTCGCATTCACCACACACGTTACCCGGTTGTAATTGTGTTCAGGATACCCCTGCTACTTGTATCAGTTGCACCGACTTCCGGTCACGTCTACTCTGGACCTTTTTATTGTCTTCACAAGTTGAGACTGCGTCTCTTCTGTACTGCTGTCATCAGCCACGCCAATCCCCGTATAATTCGCGAAAGTACAGATCATGGACCGTCGTCCCGTCAGACAGGATACATACGACCTCCGTGACCGTATCATCACTACCGACGAACACCCCCCACAACTCTCACGACATGGGCTATCCCTCTGACGAGGAGCACTCTGTGCTGGAAGGACGACTCTGATGGGGAGGACAGAGACGACTACATGGATGACGACGACGGCTCGTCTTCACTCTCCATCCCCAACGAATCCATGACTTCGATCTTGTATACGCTCTGCATAGTTTTCGCTGCGACAGTCGAGGGACAGGCCAACGTCGTGAAGGGGACAGTCTGTTCCTTATGGACGATAGTAATAGCTACTGGTGGCTTGTGCGCGTCCTCAAAACCCAGGAAGTGGGGTACATTCCCGCTGAGAATATTGAGACAACCCTTTGAACGTTTAGCGCGCTTGAACAAGCATCGCAATGTTGACGTGGGTTTCTCTCTTTCCCTAGTTGTCCACTTCTGACGACCTCCATGTAGTTGGCGTCTGCTACTCAGGCTGAGCTTGAGGAAACCCGAGACAAGCTACTGTCAATCACGCACTGGATCAAACCATGCCACACCGTCCTCCTACTCCTGGGCACCAACGGCGCATCGCCGTGCTCGGTCCCGACAGGTCAGAAGTGTGATCTTCAATGTAGACCGCAACTGGCACCGATATCCTCCTGCAGTCTGGGGTGATGAAGAAGAAGACGAGGAGGACATCGAATGGGATGACGAAGACTATGTTGATGTCGATCCTGACCTCGCAGATGAGCAGGAAATAGAGTTGGAGAAGGCTGGAGACTCGGATCTACCACCTGGTATGGAGCCCGACGATGGCATGAGCTGGAGGAGGGTGCCGTTGAGAGCATGCAGGCCCGGACACAACCACAAGTCGTCATTACAAGCTCGCCCTCGGGAATGGAAGATCAACAGGAGACCATGCGCAAGCAGCAACAGCAACAAATGGCGCAAACAGCGACTGCAAGAGGAGCAGCAGCGCAATGCCGCCGCCGCTCAAGCCGGCCAATTGCACTCACAAACCTCCCGGGAGCGTCTCGGTGCTGGGCCTGACGGTGTCGTGCCTGGGTCTCCCACCAAGGTCATGGATCCCGCTCAGGTTACCGAGACTCGCCAGGTTTCCATCACTCCTCCTGTCGCGCGATCGGACGATTCGCACTCCAATGGACCCATACTTCCGAGCGCATTCATGGCGCAGCAGTCCGAGGAACGCAAGCGGACTCGCGAAGAGATTGAGGCTCTCGAGAACGAGCAGCGCAAGAAGGCAAACAAAGGCAGCAGTAATGGTCGCCCCCCGCGAGCGCCAACTCAGAGCAGCAGAAAGCCTCCCTGGTAAGCTACGAAAGGAAAGGGGTGGAGGCGACACGACGGATGAACGACGGGCGGACGGATTCTGAGGATAAGGGAATCAAAAGAAGAAGGGTGGCGTGGTTGGCGGGCTTGTTTGGGAGAAAGAAGGACAAGAGCAAAGAGAAGGGCGCGTTGGGTGTTGGTTCAGACAACGGCAGCGTCGCAAGTGCCGGGTAGCGCCGACAATATCTCTGGCAGGAACTCCGGCGAGTCTGGACGCTCCAGCAGTCAATTACACGGCAGTGGCAGCACGGAAAGTTCTTCTCCGACTACGAACAGTGCTCGCCAACAGCAGCAACAGGCCATTCAAGCGGCCAAGACGTCAGTCGATATCCGGCGCCAGCCAGGCCCGCCCCAGCAAACCGCTCCTTCCATCTCTCAACACGCATCTCAGTTGCGCCAACGCGACCAGCAACAGCAGGCGTTATATCAGCAATATCTCAATCGCTCTCCCGCTTCACCCCCAGATGCCTCAGCTCTCTTACGGCTTGCAGTCTGCGTCTGCCGTCATGGCTCGTCCTTCAGCTCAAGCCAGAGTTCCAGCAGTGGCCTCACACCCGGACCTCGACCCGGCCTGGTTCGCTTATTCTCTCTCCTGGTGCCATGGACGGCCAAGGTGTCGGTCTTCCAGATCTCAGCGTTCGTCCGTGTCTTTGCGGGCGAAAATTTGCAGACCGAAGCAACGTTCCCCCCAAGACCGTCCTGCTTTAATGCCTCGACTACCGCATCTGATCTCGTCCGCCAAGCGATTCAGCGATTCAGGCTGTCGGTTGGCGACAACGAGAGCGAGTATTACCTCACCATCAAGCAGGTCGAGGGCTCGTCTGCCGCGCTATTGCCCAACGAACAGCCGCTTGGTGTGTTCGAGTCGCTCGTCGAGGCTGCAATGGAACTGCCGAAAGTCAAACGAAGCAGTATGTGGGCAGTATCAGCTCGGTCGCAAGTAACTTGTCGATGCATCCCGCTATCAAGAAGCTCCCATGAACGACTTCACGGATGACTCGGCAGTCAAGTTTTACTCTCAACAGGAGACGTGGGGACAGAGATGAGTCTCTCATTGGCGACGACGCCAACGACACCCTCATGGCGGAGAGTTTGACTGAAGAAGAGATCGCTTCGCCCCGCTCGAATCACTTCTTAACCATCAACACTACTGGCACTTACAGTAACTATCCAGAGCGGTTCAGCTCGCCGTCGTTCCCGCTTTGCGTTACAATTGGCGATTCATCCCGAAGACTTGCCAGATGATATGGTGTTCGATCGCTCACTGAGGCCTATCGTCTTCAAGAACACCCTACGAGACAGGTCGGCGAGTGTGGTATCACCTCACCAGGGATTTCGGCCACTCAACGGAGGAAGATTTTCGTGTTCCCGAAAAACGCCACTGTTGCTGAGGTTATCGAACAGGGTTTTAGAGAGGTTCGGTATTGCAGAAGGAGTTGTTGATGGTGGTGACGAGGGTCGAGGACAAGCCGCCAAGCGCCGTAGTTCCATGCGCGTGCGGTATTGTCTGGCTGTTGAGCTCAACGGCCAAAGGTATTTGCTCTCACTTCCGGAAATGGGAATGGTTTACTGATACTGCAACATAAAGAGAGGGAGCTTCCTCCGACTGGCAAAGTCATTGATGCTTTCCCCAGACCTCCTTCCAACAAAGCGGACAAGCGATCTAGTGACACGAAGCGCCGTTCCGTCGACTCAGCCATGCTCCTCGGCAGCACTGACGATATTTCGCCAGACGACCCCCCTCTTCATCTTGCGCCGAGCAGTTGCGTATCGACCTTCGTCTAAACACCGGCTGTCTGCACCGCTTGACGAGATTGCTCTGCAGAAGCTCCACCGCGGAGTCCCTCAGCAGTTTCCAGCATCGCAGCGATTCCACTGCAGGCCCCGAAGAGCCGAAGAGACAACCGTCGAAGCAGGAGATCATTGCGGCCCAGCGCGCTGCTACTCGTGCGAACCAGCGAAGCGATTCTCGGTGCACAGGCGAACTCGTTCCGCTTTGTGAGGGTTGGATGTTCTTCTTCCAGATAATGCCATGATACGCAGCTCTCGTCATGATACAGATGGCCACATGCGCTACTCCTACGTGGAACCCGACGGCGAAACATGAAACGATTATTAGCGAAATTTGTGCGAGGCCAGAGTGGCCGAGGAGAGAAGCTGGGCCTCGAAGCGAGCGCAGCGATCCTACCCAGAGCGATCTGTTACACGGCCGTCCTCAGTCGTGGGTCGGGATGTTTCTGGGGGCACAAATTGGAAACGCGTCATCAGCCAGAGAAACATGATAAGGGAAGCCGCGGCGTGACGCACCAGCCAGCTATCGAAGAGATGTAGTAAGGACGACTTCGCCGTCGGTGTATACCCTCTGCGTTTCCAATTCTGAGAGCAACATCAGCACTTCGCGAGTTGCTACACCTAATGCGCCAACTATGAATGCGAGGTCACCAACACCGACGGGAGCTTCCGGCATCGCTGCGCAGCGTGCGGCGTCGCCGATGTCTCGTCTGTCCAAGCTATCGCACAGCAAGCGAAGGCGAATCCGACGGTCGCCGCACTGCGACCCCATCTTCCAGCTCGCATCACAATCAACGAGTACGCTCACCACACGGGCGGCAACAGTCGTTCGCATCTGTTATGATTCCGATTCGTCGCAACACGGCGGGGCGTTCGCCGACGACGCCACAGGACTATGCGCGCTCACCATCGAGAACTACGCAACCGAGACGGGTCGTCCTGCCCAAGGATGACTTTGGCAGATCTCTACACAACATGATGGCGATCATAGAGCTCAAAAATGCACCAGTGAAGAAGCAGTCCCTTCCGCCGCTCGACCCTGTGGATTTGAGCTTCTATTTGGGCGCAGCATTGACCTGAACACGCTTCACCCGCAAATCAGGGATATTTATTCCAGTACTTTCAAAGAACTTAGAGGAAATGGATAATGTGCGTTCTTCCGCTTACCGACGTAATGCTAATGCTAATCTGCCGTTGTACACACAGTCGTTGGCTGAACTTCTTCAACATGTTGCTCACGCGTTTTAACTTTGCTATTCGTGCTAATAAGTAATGGACCCCTGTTATTGTTGCTATAATGATGGTTGAGTATCTATTTAAACGTTTATTCATGTCATGGGACGTAGACGAATTCACAATCACGTGACCCAATCGATTTCCTCTGGTATTTGGCCCTGTTTTGGATCAGAAGGCTCTGCTTGCCTAATCGAGCCACCCATCATCCAGTTATCCCGGGCCTCCGAGTACAAGTACTATTCGCAGACTGCCAGTGGACGTCCGCACTCACAAACGTCACAATGCCGAAGTAGGAGCTCAATCAGAGCTCTTGCTCTGACACCTCTGTTGCCTATCTAGTATAACAATAGGGGCATGGGCAGGAGTTTGCCAGATAATCCTGCGTCCTTCATGGTTTGACCAACCGTATACCCGAGTATCTTGAGGCGTGCATGCCCACCAAGAGGTACAAAAAGCTCGTTTTAAGGTGTCAATGATTGTACAGTCACGGAACCATCACACCGCAAAGGAACTCTACATCCCTTGAAGGTGCCCAACAGCTCTGCAATGTCGACAGGGTTATCATCTTAAGGCATTCAATCGAACATCATTGATATGTATCATAGTTCGTGGTTCTGGCTATACATCCTAGGGGGACATCCCTACAGATATCTATGTGACGTTTGCCGTTATCCACCCCCGACCCCTCGCGGATCCTTTATCACGCTCGGCCGCATGATCCGCAACGAGCCGCGCGTCCGTTCGTGGACTGCGGCGCCGCACGCATCTTGAAATACACACTGACGTATCTAAGCCCCGATGAATGACTTGGCCTCATGGGCATGCTCATGACGACATTGCGAGTATTGCTGCTGTTAGTAGTATGCGCTGATTGTGGGGACTCCTGTTTTCTCGTGAACCAGTATCGTGACGTAGGTGGCTACGACTTTGATGGTTTGTTGCCGGATACCGAGTCATTTCAAGAGACTTTCGAAAATGTAACCTTAGTGAAAGCTTTGTCAGATCATGTCGGTGATCATAGTCATAGGAAGAGTCTGCCAAGCCCCCGCGCGTTGTCGAGTTCGTGCTCCATACGTGAGACACAACATCCCAGCGCAGGGTCCCTCCTGACTATCGCAGTGTCAGAAAATGTGCATAATATGGAACGTCGGGGGCCGTGTAGCTCGCTGCGCACATCTCCTTATTGATGCTAAGTCTCGGACTGAAATTCGAAGTTCTCAGGATGAGAAGATGTGAACGAAAGGCGTCGGCCAGCTACATGAGCCGCATGGGCCACCGGGTTCATGGCCAAGCCACGTGTGGATTGGGTTTTTTTTTTTTTTTGGGGCCACGGATATTGATCACAAAGCCAGGAAGCCTAGGCCACAGACCAGCCCTAAGATAGTCTCAGCTCAAAATGTTGTGTACAGACAAGGACACGGTTTATGTAGCATATACTGGGTTAGTAATTTAGAAGAGACTGGAACATCTATGTGCAGGGAAACAATGAGTTACGGCTGCGAATTTGAAGATGGTCGGGCCCCATGGACCAGAGGCGGGCTGCCGATTGGAGCACTCTCAACTTTCCGTTTATGTGTCATTCAAGGGCGCAAGAACTGGGTAATCGAGTACGCTGATAATATTGGCGATTTTTGCTATGAATTAAGAAGAAGGATTTCCGTGAGGGTGCGACATTGAATTCTACGTGTATTGCTGAATATCGCAATTGCGCGGGGAATTTGTACTTGTTTGTTCCGGCGCAAGTGCTCGGGACGACCCCATCTGATGTATGCTCGCTTCGCTCGCAATTTAAATAGATATCCTGGTAGTATGGAGGCGAACCGTATGAACCGGTGCCGGTGGAAGAGGTATCACTGAGTGACTGGAGTGTCTCTGGCACAAGTCGCGCCGGTTCGCTGCACGTGATCCTCTTACGATCACGTATGGTTAAAATAGAAGCGGGCGCCATCAACGTCCGGTGTTTCCAAATCTAGCCAGACGCACGAGTGGTGATGGCGTGTTTCGCCAAACAACCTCCACCATGTCATTTACCCACCACACCACACAGGCGAGAGCGCTGGGACCTCTACCTGGTCATATAAAGCTGTCCGACGGATGGCGTCACTCCCCGAGGCCCGCACAACCCCCCCCTTTCTACGCCATTCCTCCCCGTTCAAGTCATTGGCCGCCTCAGACTGATTAAGCTATGCCCCTCAGAATGCTGATTCTGCCGGCGGTTCGTAAGGCTCGTCTTGCAGAACTACCCTCATGTGCCGGGTATGTTTGCCTTTACGAAGTACTCAGCCCGTCCCTTTGCATGATGAGGCGGGGCTGCGCCAGCTCGTCGTGAGTCAGACGTGTAAGCCCGCGTCTCAGCCGACAAATATTTCCGTCCTCGTCCGATGTATTCGGGGGGGGGGTGGCACCCGTGAAGGACATCAGGACACGGCGAGGAACGCGTGCTCGTGTCGTGAGCGGAAGCGACGAAGATCTCAAACGCGAAGTACATCATGCCCCCTCTCAGGCAGGAGAGACGGTCGCCAAGGAAGGCGGGCTCGCCTAGCCATAAGGCAGACATGCCTCGACGACTTCAAGAAGAACTGGCTAGATGTCTTCACAGAGAGCTCCTTGTCTCAGTTGATTTGACTGGAATACGTCGTACACGGAGGCCGGCGGATCTGTGCAAGCGTGCCTCGCTCCCTGTACTCAGATATTGTCGAAGGTTTCCAAGCTGTCCCTCCGCACAGTACTATCCCGATCAAACGCGTTGCCCGACATCTGACGTGCGAACCTGTTTCTGGGGGGGTAAGTTGCGTCACAGCCGGTGTATCGACTCAAGAGGTGAAGATATATCTATTATACGAAGGCGGTCAGTGGAATTCCGTTCCGGGGGGATGTCACCTGCATCCGCACGAAACACACTGTATCCTGATCCATTCCCAATACCCTTACCTGCGCAGTACCAGATCGTTCTTCGGCTTTACCATTATCCTGCGTAGATTTCCTTGCAGGCTTCGACTTCGATGCGCCCTGGCTTCGCATAGCGGATAGGTAGTCGAGTCTACGCGAACCCCTCGAGCCATTGTTTGCCATGATGCGGTCAATGCAACACTTCTGTCGATGTTACAAGACGTTCACCCTCCTACGAAGCACCACGTATTGACCAAATATTCTCGTCGTGATTTTCGATGGTAATGGGGGCAATTCCTCAACTTAACCGTGGCTGCAAACATTGATCCCACTGTCAGTCGTTTCTTGCTCCTACATTTTCCGATAATCATGGCTTGATAGACCCCTGTTTTCAGACCGATAGATTTATGAAAAAAGAGCGATCTATCATTAGGATCCATGGGCTCGCGCGTGTCTGCTGGTATTAGAGCATCTCGCAACTACCAAGAACGTGAGGGGTACTTGAATCGCTACGGCATAGCATTGCGAAAGGCGCGCCACAATCAGAGGGGGTCCCAAAGGATTCGGTCTGACTGGCTGTATAACATTTTTGCGGGAACACGTACAAGGGAGTTATGCACCTACAATAAGCAACCGTGGTTACGCCGACCTGGGTCTGGAAATGAACGATTACGATGTCGTGGCTCGTTGCTATTCCGTACCGGCCAGGATAGCGGACGCTCGATCGGATAGAAAAGCTCGTATACCAAACTGTATCGCACATTCTCTCTTCACGTTTTCACCATTACGACTTAAGCATAGAGAATTGATTAGGATTTTGCCATGAATTGTAAGTATTCTCTTCTACTTCCGTTTCTACCGTTTTGAATTAAAAGCGTACCCAGCTCTATACAACCCGAAAGAACAAGGCTAGGACCCTGCATCGCCACGTGGCGTTTTCTTTGGCACTACATGCCCGATTGACTCGCAGATTGCTGCGAGGTGAGCGTCTTTCATTACGGCTCTCGCGAGTCGAGTTTATCTTTTTTGGGGTCTTTTAGCACTGTCCTGTTTCCTCAGAACGATCGCGAGCGCGAGCAGCAAGTAGAGAAAGACAAGACCTACATTCGTGGGAGGCGGGTCCAGTAAGCTACGTTGTCACTCGTTTAGTTTCACTCTTGACGAGCTGTGTGTCCAGTTCATTGTTGAAGATCCTGGCCGCCAAAGCCTTTCGGGCAGTTTCAACCCTATCGACGATGGCGAGTGGTCTGCGCAGGCATACATCGGCGTCACTGAGAAATTCTTCAATGCCATCGCCGCTCGTGAAAGGGACGCCGGTCGCCGCCGCTATAAAAGATAGGAATCGACGTCAACCGCCGTGATTTACGTCGGTCGCACACCTCTCCAAGTTGCCATAATACTGTCGGAGGCGACCGAAATATTGCGTGTGATCTCATCGATGCTGATGCGCGCATGACCGCCAGACTTGTGGACGGCAGGACCGCACTACGAATCTCGTCTGCTGCTAGCTCAACTTCAGCCGTCCGTGTGGAGGAAGATGTTGGAGCGCAGTGCGGTGAACGACACAGCAGCCAATGCTGCGACGGAGAGAAGTTACTGAGGAGGAAAGCGAAGAAGGCCAGAGAAGAGAGCGACAAGATGGATTTAGACGATAATGAGGTTGAGGACGAGGACAGACAGAAAGGGACGAGGGCACGCGCGACAGCAGCGAAGACGACTGGTCATCTGACCGCACGAAGATCATTCCAAGGAGGAGAGAGAGAAGGAGGATGACTCCGACAGAAACGCGGATGTGATCCCCTGAACACACTGAGGATGAAACCCGATGTGTTCCAGATTGATGCGGCCCGACTGGGACTACACCCTTAGTGCCCTCGACTTACGCAGTCGCCTCCGGTTCGGTTGAGGTCGTCGAGCTCTACTACTCGCGAACGGGGCGAATCCAAAGCTCGAGCCTACTACCTCTGAGCGCTCGAATCGGTGCGCCATGACCACCCGTTAATCCTCGCCACGACCACCGAAGACGAAGACAAGGCAAGCCAGATTGCAGAGAAGCTCATCGCTGCGGGCGCCATCGTCTCGGAGGCAGACGATGATCTATCCACCGCATTTTCCATCGTTCTATCTACTATGGGCCACCCAAAGTCTGGTGTCAACTTTCCTCAAAGTTGATCCCGAACGCGAAAGTCGTTCTCGATGTCCCATGGATGGAAACTATCTACGCAAATAGTCGTATTCCCTATCGTCGTCTCCGCTGTGAAGATTGGCTTCGTACTCCATGCTGCTGGCAGTTCTTCTTGCGCACGGCGCAAAGCTTCCAGATTACGCATGACGATTTTCAACGAGCCAGAGATATGAAGTGAGCTAGGACTCCATTCATGATCTGCAACAACGTTTCTATACCTCATTGCATCATGTTTTAAGGTTGAAAGAGCGGTCGAAAGACATACAATCGCGCGCCGGAGATAAGTTCCTATCGAGTACATTCATCTGCCGATGGAAGTGCGCTCTTATTTCATGGGGTGCAACTTTGACGACGTCGCGTGCGACTGCGCTGGCCGCGCTTAGGCGTCAGATGTCTGAACCCTTCCACCGAAGGAGAGTGTTTTGCAGCAGTCGCAAAGACCGATACACGCTCCCTTGACTTTGCTCGCATGGTCTGCAATCAATCAAAGAGGCGAAGTCCGAGTCACAGTCATCCAAAGAGCGCCCATCTACTCCAGAGACCACTCCGGTACTGGGCAGTGCCGCTCTAAACCACCGTGGGGCACCGAAAGTGTATCGCCACAACAGACAGATTAACCTGTGTGGATAGACGGAATTTAAGATGCTGCTAAGACAGAAATAACAATCCTGAGGGACTGAATGAGCACACTCCCAACTCCGACGAGAAAGAGGACCATGCTGAACCCACTTCCCATCCCTAGCGAGGACGACGAGCGGATCGACTCCATCGAGGCTTACTATGGCGATGGCCGAACTCCTTGCATCACAACGACGCAAAGCCGGGTGCCGAGATATGGGAGTGGACTGGCAGAATCCGATCAAAGCGAGACGCGACGCGCTCAGACATAGCATGTCAATAAGTATACCGGCCTCCATCCGTTACCGTACCTCCTACCGTACCTCGAAAAGTAAAAACAAAACCTACAAAGCCACAACCCTTCTTGTTCTATCGACATGGTCTGGGAAGGCGTTCGGAGTTCGATGTGCAGTATTGAAGAGCTCTATGCTGCATGTTGGGATGGCGATAATACCAAGATTCGTCGACTCTGCTTGCCGGAGCCTGGCCAAAAGACCCAGGGCCCACCGCTCCAGATCTCAGCCCATTGGGGGGATAACTCTGACCATGGTATGTCTAGATCTAATGAATGTAGAAACTTATTTCGCATCACCAAGCTTTACTTCAGGATTCACTCCGCTGATTTGTGGCGCTATACCGGGGACGTCACTGTGAGAGACGGCCCAAGCTTATTGTCGCGGTCGCTGCAGCACAGTACAAACCTAAACCAGGCGAGGAGAAGAGATATTCCACCTGGGATCGTACGTTGCTTTCAATGTTCAAGCCTATCGTGCACTTACTCTGTGAGTACTAGCGTATGTCAACTCAGACGACGAGCCTATCGAGGACGACGATGTCGATATGGACAGCGATACTCAGCGAGCCCGGCAAGATAGACTTGATTGACATCGCCAAAATTCCCACAGAGGTTCGCACCAACACTGCGTGCCCACATACATTGTTGGAAAACTCCCAAAATCCGTACTCTTGGGAAAGCACGGGTGTAGGAGCAACTGGAAAAGCACTTTCTCGATGGGAGGGGGGGCCATCTCGGATGACGACCTCGACGCATTTTTTGTGCGAATTCTGGACTGTATCGAACGTACTAGATTACCGGGATGGGGGGCATCCGGAACCAAAAGCCTGTTAGTATCGATCAGCTTCTATCTGGCAGGATCGGCCGGCTATGTTACTAGTGATGAGTACATCCGTCGTACTGGCCAAGGTGTTACCTCTGAAGAACAAGCACGTCCTGCCCAGGCGAGTCAAATCGCAAGATTCTGAGGCCGATCCGGATACGGACCTGAAATTCTTACCTGGGCTTGAACGTCCACGGGAAGAAGAGGAAGGATTGGCTTCCCAACATGACCCCCATGCGGAACTAAATCTACGAGCAGAGCGATAAGCTAAGGCCGCTCTGTGGCTTGCCGCCAAGCGCGGCGCCGTACGCATTGTGAGATACCTCGCAGGCGACCAACCTCTCGCTGCTTACAAGCACTACGCGTCAACACACAGCGATTACCGCCGCCAAGATAATCCGCCAGGTCACCGACTTGGATGTCGTATTGTCCGAGAAGCTCTGGGTGGGTTACGACGACGAAGTGAACGAGTCCGTGACGTTGGCTGCAATTGTCGGACGCCAACTTAAAATGCTCGAAACGCTTTGTGCATTGCCGCGGCAAGAAGCTTGAGGCTACTCTTCATCTCAAGTACGTAGGAGAAGTTGATATTGACCCTCGCGTCACGCACCGAGCTAAGTTCGGATACACAGACACCGCACGAAAGGCTTTCAACAGTGATTATGGCGGCGGATCTATTATGCAGAAGTATAACAAGGATATTCGACTTCCTTCTCAGCAATTTGGTGTATCGCCTCTCGAGACCGACTCACAAGGGGTCGTGTGTCCTGCTCCCTGATCGAGACGCGGTTGCTAACAACAATGTTCAGGGGCGTTGTTCAGGGGGGAGGGGGGGTTGGAATATTTTGCATGTCTTCTGCGCCTGCACATCAGAAGCATCTGTGAAATTGCT
Organism: Phlebiopsis flavidoalba; assembly: GCA_035772785.1. Lineage (NCBI taxonomy): Eukaryota > Fungi > Basidiomycota > Agaricomycetes > Polyporales > Phanerochaetaceae > Phlebiopsis > Phlebiopsis flavidoalba. The sequence goes on from JAOCPU010000062.1 coordinate 156,717, forward strand.
CAGAGCACGCCCTAGGAGCATCTGCCAAAGGAAACAACTGAGCCGACTGCTCCGACAGGCAAACAAAGGAGGAGAAGCGCACGGTACAGTCTTCCTCGCTATATTTTGGCCGTCTTCTGAAAGCACAGCAGCCTGCCTTCATCTTGCAGTGTGAATGCAAGAGCCCGGCTTGACCTCGTCCCCCGGCTTTTCACGTGCTGCGTGTCGTAGTCAGAGGTGCCGCCTCAATCATCTTATTCGCGAGTCCGAAGGCTACACCCCGCTGCAACTCGCTATCGAAGCACAAGCGTCCCTCGGGTCGTAAAGCTACTAGCCGAAGCAGGGCACCTGAGGCCCTCACCCTAGAGGATGGCGTCGGTCACAACGCCGCTAGAGATGGCAACACAGCAGGCGTTTCTTGAAAGGCTCAACGTCGTGCGTGACAGCAAGTTCAAGTGCCCATCAAGGCTGGAAATCGCGTACAAAGCCAAGCCGTTGTGATCTCGAGGCTAAGGAAGTCGAGCTACACACGCTTCCGGACAACTCTCGATGCCTCTCTTGCGTGAGGGGCTGCTCACGCACGGCACAAAGCTGACAAATTGATAAGCTGCTGGGCATTTGCAGACCGAACTCGAGGCAAAAATTGTCAAGGAGAAGTCTAGGGCGGAGTGAGAGAAGGCGGCTTGAGGAGAGGCGGAAGCCATCCTCTTATTCCTTTCTGACCTATCTGAAGCGATGGCACCGAAAGGGATAAGGGCGGCACCGCATCCGAGGTGCTCTAAAGGTGCTCATGGTTGCCCTGCACTCGCTGTCACTCACGCCCGACGCCTCGTCGTCTCGTCCACCTCAGCGATGTCCGGATTCCGTCACACGGTGCTTGGAAGCGCTCTGACAAAAAGCAGCAAGAAGAGATCTCCGTAAATACGATGAAGGATGAAGGCGAGGGTCTTCCAGAGGAGGAGGAGCCCGAAAAGACGAGAGGTGCGCCTCATCTCAAATAATTGGAATGCTACGTGCATCTCCTTCCGATTGAACGGTCGTCTACATCATATAGCTACTTTGGACACTATATGATATTTAAGTTTGTAGTTCCCGCATGGAGGGCTCAAGTACTTTCCCGCGATGCACTTGGGGTTTTACAGTGTAATACATGTCACGTCTCGTGCCCCCCCGGTGATGTATGTCTTGTGTTCTATCAGAGAGCTTCACACCATAAGCAAAATAGTTCTCATAAAATGTACTCGCTTTCGCCGGGCAGAACGTTTCTTAGGCCACCCAGGAGGCCATCTCATGATCAGCACGCTCACGCCTCCCACTACTACTACTAGCTATTATTGAGCACCTCAATCGACGACAGATTCGACGTCAGTCGCGGACTAGGCAGCATCCCCATAAGCCTCGCCAAGCGCAAGGGCCAGCGTGTATCTAAGATCAAGTTCGCTGCATTGTCGTGTGCAATCTGGGTAAGGTCGTTTGACCTGGTTGTTGAGACCTCTCCTGTGAATTTAAACACTCAATATTGTTCCGTAACAGTACCCTGCGCGGCGCCCATGGACTCGGAATCCGAAGGTTTCTCCACCTCACAGAGGGCACTACGTAGTAGGACACGATGACAGCATCAACAATTGGCTCTCCCAACGCAACGCTAGAAAACTCCGCTGCATACCTCATCAGCTCCCTCACACCTTCCATGGAAATCCTCGATGTCGGCTGCGGTCCTGGTAGCATCACCATGGAGTTTGCCCGCTGTGTTCCTCGCGGGCATGTCACGGGGATGGATACCTCCTCTGCAGCGTCGATCCTCACGAAACTACGCGCAGACGCAGTCGCAGATGGTGTAACAATGTCGAGTTTGTTGTAGGAGACGCGCTCGCACGCACTCCCCTATGCGGACAACACTTTCGACCTCGCACACGCACACCAGGTGCTGCAGCACGTCGCAGAGACCCTGGTGCTAGCTCTGCGCGAAATGCTTCGCGTCACAAAACCTGGTGGGATTGTTGCGTGCCGGTCAGGGGAGCTTGAAAGCATGATTCTGTACCCACCGAATGAGGACATCGCAGCGTTGGCGGACTTGTTCTCGCGGCTACTAGAGGGGACAAGTCCGCGAGATCCGGGAAGCGGACGAAAATTGCACAAGTGGGGCGAGAGATGCAGGGTTCGATCCTATGCGGATCAGAACGACAAGCAGTACCTGGACCTTTCGGACGCCAGAGGAGCGAACCTGGTTCGCGGGACCCCATGTCCAAGTTGGTCACAGGAGCCGATTTTGCGAAAGCGGGCGGTTGAGAAGGGATACGCTACGCAGGAGGAGCTAAATCGCATGGCGCAGGCATGGCTCAGGTGGGCAGGAGGAGGAGGATGGTCTCATGATTATGGTCCATATTGAGATGATTTACCGGGTTTAGTTTGTGTTTCAAGAAGATCTCCGTACTCTAACATACGTGTCGGACTCGGATGGCTTCGAACATTTCAATGAACCCGGCGTTATGCACCCAAGTTCCCGATTCTAATCGGTCGGTTCGTGGTCAATTTTCGGATGAATATGCCCCTCTTTGGCTTGTTGTATCGTTGGGTGACGTATTTCTGCAACTGAGCTAGAGCTTTCAGGAATATTTCACAAGAGATCACAATGATTCAGAGTTACTGCGGCGATTTCCCGCTCAGGACCGCGGCCCTTCTGGTGGCGGCGCGCGCGCGTGGGCATGTAAGCTGCAGAAATATCATCGTCAACATGCAGCAGTATTTGTTAGAGATTTATTTTTTGGCATACGTTGGCTGAAGGCGGGTGTCGCGTTGATATCGTTTCCAGGTAGAGTCAACTCCTAGAAAATTATCAACATCCACAAGCGCCTGCGGAAATTTCCGATGTGTTTACTGGCACTTAGCGCCAGTGTCGCAAAAAGTAAATTAGGGTTAGCGGGGCTTCTAAGCCCTTAAAAGGTCAAAAGACGCGAGTGCCTGCTAAGAAAGGAGAAACTCTGATAAGGGTCTTAGAAGGACCCGACAGGTAAGTAGAAATACTTACTGAGGTAAGTAATACCCACTGACTATGGAGCCAATCTAGGGACGGTTCAGCTTTGTGACTGGACGTCACGCCAGACGTTCTATGAAGAAGGTGAGGCAACCGAGCAATGTCAGTAGGCATGTCGGGACCCCGAAACCGGTCCAGCTATTCGAGCGTTGCATTCCGTAGATCATGTTCACAATTGATATGATGCACTTATACCATGGCGCTTTGTCAAATGTAAAATGTGTTGTGAGAGCGTGCACCCAGCTTAGCACTTGTGGTGGTTCAAACAGCTCTCCGTTGGCTGTCGACAAGCTCTTCATGCCGCTCATATAATGATGGCGGCATGGCGTCTACGTTTCCCATAACGAGACCAAAGGGCGCAGCTGAGCAGTGCGAGCTGTATGATCACCATTATATGGTACATTAATATACAAGTGTTGTCACGTTTTAGACTGTGTGTTTATACTATACAACAATCTCAGATATAATAGAGATTGACTCCAAGACCCAACTCGATCAAATTACGAGTTACATTATTATTTCCAGACAAGAGATGTGGAACCACGGCTCAATCATCACGGAAACAATACCGGATACAAGTTTATAATTAGAAGAGGCTACGAATGATCAGTGAAAAATCACATAAAATGTAGGTAATGAAGCAATGAATGATTGATGTTCCAAGCTCAAGCTCAGAGTCATCCTCGACTGCAAGAAATAATCTATTCAATCAACTCAGGCGGAAGTAACGGATTTGAGCTAGTGTATGAGTCAAATCATTACTTGTGCTATGTAATCACCCTGCAACATTATCACAAATGTTCTCATGTTGCTCAGACAACCCTAGGAATACTGTACAATTTCGACCTAAACGGTTGTCACATGTCACAAGGCCTCCAAAATCGTCGTTCGTGGGCCCCTGTCACATGTCACAGGCCCCCGCCGCCGCTGTGTGACAGGCCATTTTGTGCGGCGCTTGTGCGCGGAATTTTCCGCGCCTGCGGCGCGGCTAGGGCGCTCGCCTATAGTCGTCCGTTGTCACACGTCACCGGGCCCATCGTCGCTGTCGCCGGTACGTTTGTATCTGTCACACGTCACACACCCGCCGCCGTTTAGGTCGAAATTGTACAGTAGCATACACCGTACATGACTTGTGGTCACCCTGTTGGTACACATTGCAATGGTATATTTGATACCACCAATCTAGTCCATAAAATGGACCGCTCTCAGCATTAACATTATCAGGAATCATGGTGGAATGGGAGTGGACAATGAAACAGAAAGATGTAAGTCATGACAGTAGACTCGACCATTACTACGGACACAGAAATGGCTACTAGTGCAGAAAAAAGCTAGATATGAGTTCTCCTATGTCATTATGCTCTCGATGTGTTCTCCCTCATTCTCTTCGAAGTTTGAAATATCATTTGTATTTTATTTGTATTTTCCGGACGCCCGCGCTATTTATTTGTGCATGCTTGTTCCCTGCGCTTAACATCTGGCTTCAAGTTGTCGCCTCCCACTGTATTTCGCCTCCTTACAACGCTAGCATCGTGGTAGCACAATTATACCCTCACATGCATTTTCTGAGGTCTCTCTAGTCTCTCAGCGCGTCCTGTTTGCACAGTGCTGTCGATGCGCCTGACAGAAGATTAGTCTGGGGGCCAAATGTCGGGTTTCCCAAGCTACGGAGAGGTGTATAGAATCTCGAGAAGAAACCTATACCCAAATTTATCTAATTATGCTTCCATTTCTGATACACATATACACTATTGCACGACGTACGCCGTTTCCACAGCCAGTGTTGTCAAGGTCAGGCTGACCGGTCAAGAATGAGGTCAAGCCTCCTTGACCGGTCAGACGGTCGGACCGGTCAGCTGACCGGTCAGACGGTCGGACCGGTCAGCTGACCGGTCAAGGGGTCAGGCGCCCACGCAGCGCTGTGAGCGCCGGTCGGCACGCGAGAGGGCGGAGAGAGAGACACGATAAGTGTGGAACGGTCGCGAGGGCGTACGCAACGTAGCGTACAATATTGTAGATTAATAATAGACATCTTTGATCTATCCCGCCATGTCCCAGAGTCTTGAAGTGACAATTCCCACTCAGCAGCACCCTCCACGCAACCTAATCAGACCATTTCTTGCGTCTCAGACAAGTTCCCTGTGGTCGGCATTCAGTCGCAGAAAAGAAGTCAAATACCGCGACAATCAAACCCATCTGTGTGCATGGTGTAACGGGGTGTTCGTGACGAGTGTGCAAGGTATGAGCAGGTTTGATTGTTGATTGTCACAAGTCTCGCAGCCCAGAAAACGTAGTATTGTAGCACGTCATCGTAATTACACGCATCAATCAGTCCTCGGGATTCTCCGGTTGACCGGTCGGGGTCAGGCTGACCCCCGTAACCGTCGGACCTGACCAGCAATCTTTGACCGGTCAGACGGGGGTCAATGACAACACTGTCCACAGCGAGGTCGCGCCTTCCAATCAAAAAAGGAAAAGTAAGCGCTGATGCGCCATCACGCGTATGTCGGTGTCGCTCTGCTTTGACACGCCGAGAAGGGTATGGCTGTCGGCTCATGACGCGTTTCGTGCCAGGAACGAGTATTGCGACTTCATTTGCTTAAGTCTTACACTACTTACAAGCGTAGAGCCCCAACCAGCGTTCGCAGTCTCTCTCGTCGGTTACATCACAGCTGTCCCCGCAGTGTTTCTCGGGGTCCCAACTTGCTTGCTGACATTGCTCGGATGCTCACCTTCTTCATAGAACGTCTGGCGTGACGTCCAGTCACAAAGCTGAACCGTCCCCAGATTGGCTCCATAACTGACTGCTGTTACTTTGAGCATTGGCGCCCAAGATGAAACATTCTTTTTAGGGTCTTATAAGGCGTCTGAAGGCTATCATAAGATTACCGTCTGATAAGACGGACTTGAGTTTTCCGACACCATTCGTCGCCACATCGCGGCAGGCCCCGGCGAGCCGTGTTCCAGCTTCCACTATAGTGACCACAACAACTGATTCAGCTTCAATCCCGGTCTGTCGCAGCACAAGAGCTTTGCTGAACGCGCTCCCGGAGGGTAACAAACTGGCGGCCGAAGCATCATGTCGTCCTACGCATGTCCTGGCTGGCTAGGGCCGATTACTAGTGACGGCGGCCTCACACATGATATTGTGTGGCTTTCAGATTCAAAAATACGCTGGCGAGGAAACCCATGTCGCTGAATCCCGTGTACGGGCCCCTAGACACACGATACGCTTCCAGATCAGGCCTCGGGCCTCAGGACCAGAGTGGCATGTTCTGGTTCACGTTGGCAACGTGGCCAGATAATCATAGGCACTGCATAAAGTGCGTCTCCAACTAGCTGGTGAAGATGCTAGTTGCAAAATAACTTGTGAATACTGCCGCTGGTATGCTCACCGGCATCTCGCAAATGCCGGCTCGCGATGCCGGGCAGTAGGTACAGTGGGTACAGTACTCAATGCTGCCAGTAATGCATAACGGTTGGTCTTGTTTGGTACCGAAGCCTCCGCCTGCCTAAAAAGGGTTGCCTCGGGTTGACGGTATGCTCCTTACATGCTCTTGCATGTTATTCTCTCCAGTAAATGACTAGAACAATCGCTTCACGTCTCTAGAGAGACCATCAGTGTCATCATGACCCCAGCAATAGTCGGATGATACGCAGATATCGCGTCGCGCAGTCACGGGCCACTAGATGAGTACAATCTGGATGTTTGGTATATTTCTTGGCAATCATCCGCCACTGATAATGACACCATTCTCAGCGCAAAAAGGGTTTCTATCGTCTATTCATCTGAGTCATATATCCCTTTAGAACCCAAGGACAGATACTGATAATCGCATTTCGATAACTCTAGTGACCTTCCCGTGTCCATCGATACGATTATAGCGGACGTCTTACTTAGCGACGATCCCCATTCTCCCGGTCTGTCTTGACGAACGCCCAATTAAGGAAATTCATAATATGGAAAGCTTGAACGTGGGAGTCCAGAACTCGTAAAATTGCGGTCACGTCGCCGTGGAGTCTCCCCTTAGAGCCTCGACAACGATGAGCTGCTGATACATGCTGGTATCATGGTCCTTTTAGCTATAGTCTGTAAGCGTGACCCGAATATCCTCGTGTAGATATCTTTGCACCATCTTTCATTCATCCCGAGATTTGACCTATAAATCAATTGTACTATGCAACAGATCCCCCGCGTTCCAATTATGCGCGGAATTTGGATGCGCTGAGATGTCCAGTTTAATGCATTGGCCAACAGTGATCGCCGTGAGTGGCGGATGTGCATTTTAGAACCATACCATGATACGCTCTGCTCATATACGTGGGAAGCCGCGCGAGGTGAGCGTTCACAAAAACAACTTACCATGATTTTTGTCGAGTGGAGGTTTTTCTTGTATCAGTGATTCCGCAAACTCATGTCAGGAACGTTGTCTCAATAACAAGGCCTTCTGTTTCATTAAAACTTGGGAGTGAAGCTGAGCGAAGACCGTTTCTCTTCTAAGTGTAAACTGTTTCCAAGGGGCTCAGGGCTAAGCGGTCCCTGTAGCCGTTATGTGAAAGGCGTCAGAATTCGCTTTACTCTATGGTATGATTCCGCACTCCATGCCCTATGCACAAATGAAAAATCCACTGTCGTGCTACTTGCCGCTGGCAGACTTCGAGAGTAGAGTACCACGGTCGCCCCATTAGCCACTTCGAGGCCGCATATGACGAATGGAACATAGGGGTCCTTTCACTATCAGCTGTGAAAAACGTGCACACGTGTGATGCGCGTTGTCGACCTAGTCATGCCCGTAGTATTGAGAAGCGAGCCGTCTGTCAGCGGCAGATGCATCCCGACGGCACCGACGCATGCCGCGCCCACGCACCATATTTGGTTATGGCCGACGCGCGGTGACTCGGTTCATCATGTGGTGGCAAGGGACGCATCACCGCCTATTGCTAAATGTAGCCAAGCGCAATCACACTAGGCGGTGATGCGGCCTGAAGGCCTGATGGCGGGCGGCCAAGACCTACTACTTGCCATTTCCCTCCATGTCACCACGAAACAAGGCACAAATTAGGAGCGCTAGTGCTTCGCAGACATATAAAGCGGCTAGGATGTGCTTCCCAAAAGGCCAACACACAACGCCTCCCAGTGCTCCTTTTCTTCACCGGTACTCTCTATTCAAGTGCTGTTTCGACTATGCCTCAGAACCCTGAAGCCGCCTCTTTTCTTCTGCTCGCATTGCGGAGCTACCTACCGGGCCAGGCATCTCGCTCGACGACGTGCTCAAGCCGTCGCTCGCAGACCGAGGCCGAGCTGCGCAAGCTCTTCGCACAGGACAAGAAGAATCAGCGCGTCTCGCCGACAAATATGTCGGTCTCGTCGATTGTGTTCGACTCGCCCCGAAAAGACATTAAGACCACGCGTGCTCGTTGTCGTGAGCGACGACGAAGATCTCAACGCGAAGTACATCATGCCCCTCTCGGCAGAGAGACGTCGCAAGGAAGGCTCGCCTGCCATGGTAGACAGCCTCGACGACTTCAAGAAGAATTGGGCCGTTTTCACAGAGAGCTCCTTGTCTCAGTTGATTGACTGGAATAACGTCGTCGCGGCCGGCGGATCTGTACAGGCCTGCCTTGCTCCTGTACCGGAGACCGCAAAAGCCTCCAAGCGGTCGCTCCGCAAATACTATCACAACAAGGCCTTCCCGACATCTGACGTTGACCTGTTTCTATATGGACTCACCCCGGAGCAAGCGGAGGCGAAGATTAACCCAAATATACGAAGCTGTAAGGGATTCCATCCCATGGGATGTCACCTGCATCCGCACGAAAACACACCGTGTCCATCCATTCCCAATATCCCTTACCGCGCAGTCCAGATCGTGCTTCGGCTTTACCAGTCTCCTGCGGAGATTCTTGCAGGCTTCGACGTCGATGCGCCCTGCTGCGCATACGATGGGAGTCGAGTCTACGCAAATCCGCGAGCTATTGTTGCCATGATGCGGCAATGCAACACGGTCGACGTGACGCGACGTTCGCCCTTCGTACGAAGTCCGTCTGACCAAATATTCTAGTCGTGACTTTGAGGTGTTTGTGCCCCAACTCAATCGTTCTGATATTGATCCCACGGTTCGTCATTTTCCGCATTTCCGGTGTCCACTCGGCTGATCAAGCCCCTGTACAAACAGATCTTTGAGCGGTCCATCGTTCGGATTCAGGGGCTTGCTCGTCTCCTCGTTTTAGAGCGTCTTGCAACAGCCAAAGATCGCGAGGGATATCTGCAGTCACGACGCGAAATTCGCGGTCGTCCCACAAGTACATGAGGATGGTTGGAGACGTCTGCTGAAAAAGAAATACAAGGGAGACCTCAAGGCCGATGCTGACTCAGGTTTGGAATATGAGCGACTACGATGTTGTTTCATTGCATATCCCGTACGGACCAGGATGGGACGCTAGGCGCATTGAAAAGCTTGTCTATCAAACCGTATGTCTCCTATTCCATTCGCATTTCCTATGTGACTATGAACACAGTAATTCTACCAGGATCTCGGCATGAATTTTGTGAGTGTTCCCCCTTACACCTCTCGTAGGGTCTGGAGCTGAGGGTGCTTTAGCTCCATACACTAACCCGAAGAACAAGGTGGTAGGACCCTACATCGACATGCGGCGTTCTTTGGTACCATGCCTGAATGTCTCGTGGACTGTTGCGAGGTAAGAATATTCATCTATCATGATATTCAGAAACAACCTCTCATATATCCAACTCAGCATTGCAGCCTCCCGTCCCAAAGAACGAGCAAGACCGTGAGCTCCAGTTGGAGGAGGACAAGAACTACTATCCGTGGGCGTGTAGAGTGAGTCCTGTCTCGTGTTTGTGACACATGTTCATTATTGACGAGCTGCTATTAGGTTCATTGTTGAAGATCCCGGCCGCCAAAGCCTTTCAGCGGAGCTTCAACCCATTGACGATGGTGAATGGTCCGAGCAGGCATGTAATACATCGGTATCACGGTAAGAAGTTCTTTTCAATGCTATTGCCGCCGCACGAACAGACGGGGGCGCCGTCACCGCCGCTATCAAAGGCGGAATCGATGTTAAACCGCCGTGATTCCCGCATGTTGGTCGCACGCCTCTTCAAGTCGCCGTAGCCTGTGTCGACAGAAGGCGACCGAAATTGCTTAGTCCCGTGACCTTATTTGATGCGGATGAGCGCGTACCGACTGATCATGACTTGCCTTTTATGGTTCTGTGATCGGACGGCAGAACTAACGCACTAACATCTGGTGCCGCGCAATTGGAATCTACCTGGCCGTGGTGAGGAAGATGTTTAGGAGGCAGTGCTAACTGTGAACGACGAAGAGGCCAAAGCAGCAGCGGAGAAGGAGGCTGAGGAGAATGGCCAAGAAGACTAAATAGAGAAAGACGACAAAAGGATACGGCACAACGATATCGACATCGAGAGAACTCGGATGGCGAAACGACTGAGGGACATACGCGACAGTAGCGAAGGACGAGACGCAAAGGGAGATGGTCCTCCGATGAAGACGCTTGCCAAGAAGAAAGATGCCTGCACCCGTAGCAGACACGAGCGCGCTTGGCACCGGTGTTAATTCCCGAGACGCTGAGGTATTCGAAACCCGACGTTGTTCCAGATCGATGCACTTGACTGGGATTATACCCTCAAGCGCTACGCTCGTCGGACTGGACGCGGGTCGCCTCCACGGCTCGATCGAAGTCGTCGAGAGCTCTGCGTGAGCTTGCTGAATGGCGCGAATCCAACAGCTTGTCTACTACTCGGCCCAAACACTCGTTGGCAAGATGCGCGTATGAGTCCATCCTCCATTAATCCTCATACGTTCCTTTAAGCACGAACCTGGATTTTTTGCGACAACAGAGGATGACGATTTAAGGCGAGCCAGATCGCTGTGGAGAAGCTTTCATCTCTGCGGGTTGCCGCCGTCTCGGAGGCGGACGAAAATCTTCTGACACCATTTTCCATCGCTCCATCTACTCCGGGCGCGCCGGTTTGGTGTCAACTTTCCTCAAGGTCGATCCCCCAATGCGAAGTGTCGTTCTTGGCGTGCCATGGTTAATGGACAACTATAGCAGCGCGGTATTTCCCAATCGTGTCCGCCGGAACTCAGGCTCGTATTCGGTGCTGGCGGTTCTTCTTGCACATGGTGCAAAAGCTCCAGATTAAACGGGATGATTTCCAGAGAGCCAGAGATATGAAGTGACGTAATCATACTATAATCCACGACGCTTTAGCTCATCGCATAAGTGACATTTTTTAGGATGAAGAACAGCCACAGCGCGTACGCACGACGTCGAATTTTTCACTGTCGACATCTGCTACCTTTTATGCCGTTCGAGGTGGGACTTGGGAAATTACGACGACGTCGTGACCTTGCTGGCTGCACTCGGTGCCGGACCTCAATTTACCCCACAAGGGAATGTCTCGTTACTCGAGCGACACACGCGAAGAACAGTACACGCCTCTGGATTACGCTCAACTGGTTGGCGACCAAAATTAAGGAGTTCAAAGAGTCTCAGCTTGCGAAGAGTGGATCCGGTTTTCCAACTACTACACTGGTTTTGTCGGGTACCGAACGCGCTGCTTCCCGGCGCTACGGCATCAACAGACAAGGAACAACCAGCTTGGAAAGATCGAGTGCTCAAAGATGTATCAGATGATTACGATAAAGAGCAGGACGGCCTCCACAAATATCACCCATACAACCCCAAAGACTACATCGACGATATCAAGGCCTACTACGGTGAGATGGCTCAAGTTCTCGCAGCTCATGAAGCAAAGCCGGGCGCCGAGATTTGGAAAGGGGTGAATGCATCCGACCTAGTCGAGACGTATCACTCTGAGGAGCCGCATCGGCGGTTATTGGTACTCCCCCCATGCCAGGAGCATGATGCAGGGCCCCTTCTTTTTCTACCGACATGGTCTAGGAAATCGTGTCGAGCTCAACGCACACTACGATCAGGAACTCTTTGCAGCATGCTGGAACGGCGACAATGCTAAGATTCGCAAACTCTGCTTTGTTGCACACCGGGCCACAAGACTCAGGACCTGCCTCTCCAAATCTCGGTGCATTGGGGAACTAATTGGCAAGGGTGCGACCATCCTCATGCCAATTGTAACGTTCGCCTGACTTTTCACTCTTTTCTGTCTTTTCTCTCTCTTAGGATTCACTCCGGTATCACTTGCTCTCCATAGACGTCATTGGGACACGGCAAAGCTAATCATAGCAATGCCGTGGGGCAATACAAACCAAATGTAGTCGAGACGAAGACTACTCGAGCGTATTCTACCATGGATCTCGCCCATCGTACGTCTTTACGGATGGTCCAATTACTCATGCACTCATCCCCTGAATAGCAGATCCCGACTCCGAACGACGATTTCATCGATGATGAGGAGGACATGGCCGATGAAGAAATCGAGGACGTTGAGATAGACTTGGTTGACATTGCGAAAATCCCTACAGACGTTCACTGCAACACCGCGCCTACATACATGCTGAAACTCCGTTCAAAACCCTTACGTTCGCAAAAGATGGGAAGAAGACAATATGTCAACGCCTATCACACCAAAGCTATCATAGGACGATGACTTTGAAGCATTTGTGCAAATTCTCGACCTGTACAACATACCTCCCGAGCGGCCGCAACCGCTTCGTGGTGTGACGGCTTCAGTCATTGCAAACGACACGCCACACTAGTGTCATGTTGGGACACGAAATGACATCCGCATCCGTAATGGCCTTGAAGGGATCACCCTCAAGGAATGCACTCGTCCCGCTCAGGAAGAGTCTTCCCAAGATATCAGAAGCCGACCCGGATGCAGATCTGAGTCTTACCTTGGTCTCAAATGTTGCACACGGGGGGAAGAAAGAAGAGAAAGATCTAGCAACGCAAAATGACCCACTCCCCAGGGGAACGCTCAAATCACACACAGCAGAGGACGTGTCCTCTCTCTTATGGACTGACTGCAAAGAGTGGCGGTATGCAATCGGTACGTTTCGTCATGTGCTGGTACCTCGCGAGACTTAGTGACAGCTAATACACGACGTGCATCAACCTCTCCCGCGCCATACAAATTGGCTAACGCCGTCGGTACTTCCATAAGCGCGAATCGCCAGGCCAAGAAGATTCGCCAGTGACCTGGTGCCCGACTTAGGCGCGCCGTGTTGCCCGAGAAGCTTGGTTGGACGACACGACGTTGAGTTGAATGAGTCTGGTAACAACAGGCTGCAATCGTCGGAAAGCAACAGAGATGCTTGACAGCGCTTTGTGTGTTGCGCCGGACAGAATTGGAAGCCACTCTTCATCTCAATTACGTTGGGGTTTCTCATGTTTCTTCTCTTGCACTTCCTTTTACCTCAGATTCCTGATCATAGGCACCGCACCAAAGGCTTCAATAGCATTCTTCTGGCTGCAGTCCGCTACTCAGCTGACATCAAGATGTTTGACTTCCTCCTTAGCAAGGGCGTCCTCGCCTCTCGAAACTGATCACAATGGGTCAGTGATCAGATCTTGGGCTCGTACAATTTACTCACAGAAGTATCGGCACAAGCTATAGTAGTTGGAACATCTACCATGTACTCAGTGTTTGTGCCTCGGACGCATCCTTCGAACTACTCAAACACGCTCTCAAGCATCTACCAAAGGAGACTCTCCGACCCGACTGTTTCCCACCAGCAGCTGAAGGCAAGGCAGTAGCTCAGGTAAGTCTTTTCGCCGATTTCCAAATGCCTTCCTGTCTTAACGTGGACATCTAGTTGCCTCTCCATCTTGCAGTCAAATCGTGACCCAGGCGCTCGACAATCGTCAGACTGTTCATCGAATCCGGCGTGTCTCAGTATCTACATTCGTGATGCAGGGATACACTCCGCGTGCAACTCGTGCTGTCAAGCACGAAGCGGGGCCCCAAATTGCGAAACTTCTTGCTGAGGCAGGGGCCGATAGAGGCTCTCACACCCTTGAAGATGGGTGTGGCAACACGCCACTATAGAGGTGGCAGCACGACAAGCCTTCTCATCTAGCGTGAAGTCTGGACATCGCATGCAGTGGCTTCAAGTGATCCGTCCAACCTACAGGTCAACTATAACACCAACCCGTTCAACCTTGCTGCCAAGGAGGCGGAGCTACCGGCGCTACCCGCGCGACCATCGACGCGCTCTTGCGCGAAGGAACGACTGCGTGCGAATGGTACAAAGCTCACAAAGGTAGCTGATCGCTTTTGCGGATTCGCCTTCGAGGCAAAGATCTCCAAGGAGAAAGCCAAGGCGGAGGAGAAGGAGACAGCTCGAGGAAAGCAAGGGGCCAAGAACGACATCGGAATCGAAGATCGAGCGGGATTCAAACGGGACTCCGCATCCGAGGTGCTCAAGGTTGCTCATTGATGCATTTTGCTCGCTGTCGTCACGTAATCCCACACTCCGCCACCTTGTCCATCCCAGCGGGGGAAACTCAGCGGATAGTAGTTTACGTTCATGAGTCCGTTTACACACAGTATTCCTCTGAGATATGTAGCTGAGGTTCAGTAAAAAAAACCGAGAAAGAGGATGCGCGCATACGCGAGAAGGGCTAATGAGACGATGGTTTGCCTGACGTGAAGAGAAGGTTTCCCGAAAAGTGGGGGGTGCTCATCTATGGTTGGGAGTCTCTCCTTCAAGTTTCCGGTCAATCTGTATTAGATACAAGTGCCTTTGCTCGTGCATCGGAGGTATATACATGTGTTTTGTGTGATTCTATGTTTACAATCTCCAATGATGCTACTCTTTGTACACAATGCATTCAAGTTCATGTCATGCCCAGATCCCCTCGACTATTTTGTGCCTCATGCGTTGGACAATGTATCCCACGCCGATCGGGCTGAATAACGTGCACAACAGAATAGCCCAAATGCATACCAGGAATGCTTCGTCGCCGAGCAACCTTCGCCACTTGACGATGACGCCTCCGTGCGCGCGAGCTGGGCGATGAGCAGTTCCAATCTCGCCGCGCGCCAGCCACCATGGCTGTTCCAATGAACAGGGCAGGGTATGCTGAGCTTTTCAGCCGTGAGGTGACAGATGAACGCGAGGCGCTGGGTTGGCTCCGATGTTTTGGAGAACCCGCCCCACAGTAGGACTGGTATGCCCACGCATAGCTTTGCTATACCCATCAATAATGCATACAGGAAGCCGCGCCAAAGTATGCGAGGTTGCCAGAGTGACAAGAAGGGCTACAGAAGCGTGTTAGTATGCCTGGAGGCCGGTCTGTATCAGATGACCCACGATTGCGTAGCCGATGCTAGCGAAGAATAGAGGGCGAGCAAGGCTTGTTGTAGTGGGCCGATCGTCCGACCGTAGATTTCTTCGAAGCTGTCCGACTTTTCCGTTTCTGCTTGTGGCTGAGGCGACGTCGGCCCTATTGGGCGGAGGCCGCGTGATGTATGTGATGGTGAGCCCTGCAAGATAGGCTCCGAATAATACACTGCTTCCTGTATCCCTTCTTGTTGAAAGGGTTCAGCGAAGAGTGCTTTGGCGCGATGAAAGGTTAAACGTACAAAATGCGATCGCAGAGAATGCGCTGACGACCAAAATCATGAGCGAGACGCTCAAGGAGTCGGCGTGAGTCTGTGTCCCCCACTGACTTTCGAGACTGCCGCCACCGCGTCTCCGGGATACTAGTTTCAAAAGCCACGGAGACCCCCATGGTTCTCCTGGTCGTCTGGGCATGCACCATCGAGAGCCTAAGTTCCTAATACCAGTAGATGGGCCGTAAAATGAAGCGAGCGACGACTGGAGTAACGAGTGCCATGAGTGCAGAGGATAGTACAGGTTTGATGATTGTCCACGCGAGATTCGTCTGTGTACCGGATGTCTCCTCGAGCACAGAGAGAGCAGGTATCAAGGAGGCAAGGACCAATCCCATCACATCGTCTATTACATGCCGCGCTGATGAGTACTGTGCCTATACGGCTCTTGTGAACTGGGGGCGCTGTCGTCGTGACTGCACGGTAGAGTGAGTCATTGCACAGTCGCGGAAAATGGAAGTTTTGATTCACCAGTACCTGCCGACTCTGAGCTGTCAGGCTCGTGCTTCGGTAGCTCGTCTAGACCCCACGCGTCAAAAAACAGCAGGACACCCATTCACTGCTAATCACACTTACTGATCACTTCCACATTCTGTTCTGTGCTACTAACGACACTGTTTAGCGCCATGAGCGCGTCGTCCCCAAGCTTGTGGAGGAAAGAGCAGCTCCGGCTGCGAATGATTCAAGAGGTCGATACCCAAAGCCTGCCGTCATCAAGGCAAAAAGAGAGTGCGACTGGCAGTCCGATGCCCGTCAGCGCGCACAAAATCGACAGGGGTAAATTCGCAACAAGTAGGGAGAGCTCTGTCGACAGCCCGCCTACAACCGTCGCGTCGTCAGCAACACACATGACTATGTTAGGTGATCAGCACGAAATGACTCGCCTTCAAAGACTAAGCCAATGAGTCCGAGGTATCCAAGCACCGTAAACGTTTCTTCCCAGCTTGAAGGCAGAATAGCGGCCAAGGGGCGACCGTATACCATCCCGAGCGTTATTTCGGCGATGATGCCCCCGTGAAGGAAATAGTCGGCGACCACCCTGGCTACATTGAGAAGAAATAGAAAAGACGCAAGCGTGAGAAGCTCTACAATGCGAGGTTCAGAGTAAGGGAATGATGCATCCGCCGTGGTCGACTCAGAGGCGAAGACGGGAAAAGAAAATATGTAGAAAAGCGATTTTTCTAACATGGTTGGCCGGCGTGGTAGAAAGCGAGTTCGGGGGCTCACGGGGTAGAGGTTGGTTGCAAAGTTTGCCTGGATTAAAAGCAAGGCCAAGGCTTAATGGCAAGACGGCCAAGGGAGTATCATGCAGAGACTAACTGGTTCAATTGCCGCACGCCACAGCACCCACAACCGTGGGACAATTAAGATGAGAGAATGGGCGCTTAGAGCACATAGGGGACCGTCGATGTAGCAAGACGAGCCAAGCACCTAGGCATTGGAATGGATAATCGCCTCAATCCCAGGCAAAGCTACAAAATGGCCGTGGGAGAGCGGAAGTATACAACGTTATGATCCAGCGTCTAGGGACGCATCTGCTCAAAAGCTACGATTCTGGGGGAATCGCAATTAAATATACAGCCCAAAGTGATGTATGTAGCGAAGGAATTGAGTGATACTCCTCAATCGCTGTCGCTGTCGCTGCTGTCACCGCCCTTCTTCTCGTCATCGTCTGTCGAACTCTCCTCGTCACTGTCCTCGTCCTCGCCCTCCGTGCGCTTCTTGACCGCGCCGCCGCGCATCATGGCCATCTGACCAGCCAGCGAGTCCTCCTCAGGGTCTGAGATCTCATCCTCCTCGACGCTCTCTTCCTTGGCTTCCTCAATGCGCAGCTACCCCAAACGTCAGCCAAGCAGTCGGAACCAAGCACTAAAATGCCACTCACCGAGATATCACACGGACAACTTCTTCACCGACGAAGGTGTCGCTGATGACATAGAGCTTCCAACTCAGATCTTGCACCGTTGTTGCGGCGCCTGGAACTGCAGCTTGTACGACCGGTAGTCCTTCTCCACACTAGAGTTCGCAAGCGGGATGTCCGAAATCTTCATCGGTGGGACGATGACTTTGCCGATCTTCGGGTCCGCGAGCACAATCCACCAGCTGGGCTTGCGGTTCGTTGGCCAGTGTGGTGCGTGTGCCCAGCCCGCGTCCGTAGTGCCGTTGGGCATGTCGTCGGCATCCTTGCGGCTGCTGAGGAACTCTTCTTCAGCGCGGTCGCGGACGAGTACGGATGGTTCCTCCTTCTCCGTCTTGGTCGGGAAAGATCCTGTCGGTGGGGTGATGCGAAGTTTGACGACAAGGTAAACAATCGATAGCGGTGTGACGATCCGTTCGCCGATGACTAGAGCAATATTTAGTGAGTTAATCGAAGGGATGACACGTGCAAGAGTGTACAAACACACCTTTGAACGATGCATCAACAAGATCAAGCGTGCCCCATCGGGACAGAACTTTCTTAACCTCATCCGCACGACCATCACCCTTCTCCGTCAAAGCAGCCGGTGCTGCGTCCATGGCAGTTATTGACAGCTCCTTGGCTTCTGAAGGTTTGATACCGGGAAGCTGGGCAAATTTGAGTCGCTCATCACCGGGGACCAAGGCTTGTACAAGGTATGCATGGAGACGCATTGCTGCGATGGTAGGTGTGAACCAACTTCGGGACATTACAACGTTGATGAGCGAGTTCAGGAGGGTCGGTGTCTGGAGCAGGATGGACTCTTGCTCTAATTGCAGTACATTTGAGTGAACGCGTCTCATGATGGATAGTAAAGACACACCTTTGCGGAGAGACGCACTCTCGATAGGTAGGCGGAGGAGATGCGCGTAAAGCAAGATGAAAGCACGGCGTCTTGTCGCGTATTGCTTCGGCACAACCTCAGCAAGCTTCTTCAAGCTACACCCACTTCGCCCCCAGCTGTTCCTCAATCTGCTTCTCAAGCTCATCGAGGGTCGCTGCCTGACCCTTCACTGCAGCAAGCTCATATTCGAAGCTCTTGCCCAATGACGAAACGACCTCGTCGATGCCAGAGTCTTCACCGAGACCCTTGAGAAAGTGGCAGCAGAGCGAGCGTTCACTCCGTCCTTCGTCTTTTCGCGGTTACCAAAACCACCACCGACCTACGAGTGCGGGAAGCATACCACCGAATATGAGGCCATATGCCGCGAGGACGATTGTGCGATTCCTGCCCTCTACGATGGTCTTCGGAAGCGCAATACCCATGGATACCTCTTGACGACCATCGGGGGTGTCCGTACTTCTCCCAGTTCTCGCGGATGGTTTCGTCAGTGAGCCTATGCTACGTGTAAGTACTACTACGACAACGACTGACGTGTCACATACGCTTTGTAAGCTTTCGTGATTTCTACGAAGCGAGCCTCAACGGCTTCAATAGTGTCATTAATTCCCAGCTTGACCTTGTCCGGGTGACTGCATAGGTTCATTAGTCTACGAGGGTCAAGCGGCATGAACGCAAGAGCATACTGACAACTTTCCGCGAAAGCTTCTTGTAATGCGACTTGATGTCTTTTATTGACGTGCCCTATCGTATCATTAAGAATGCATTTTAGTATGTGAAGTAATATGGTCGTACCATAGAGAGGTCAAGAATTTCGAAGGGATTGTACACCTTGGTGTCGATTTTGGACTTCGCGACTTTGAACGCGACCAAGGCGAATAATGACCAGCCTCCCACGAGAATAGCCAATCTATCATACGTCATTAAAGGGTGTGTTCTAATTTATGAGCAAGCAGGTGAGCGCACCTTCTCCGGGCCCTTGGACTAAACAGGCCAGGCTTGAGCTTGTCTCGGTGGTTAACACACTCCTTGCATGGACATCCATCACTGTTTGTTTGTATGCTACCAAGAAGTTCAAAATTAGCATACCCGCACATTGGCATATGACTTACCGGGACGACAGACAGACGTTTGAAGATAGTGAGAGTGGTATCAAAAACGACAGCGAGGAATGTGAGGAGAAAGTATGCAGCCATGCTGCCAGACTCGTCATAGTGGTATTCGGCCATCTCGGCCTATATGAGACGGTTCGATGAGTGCCAAGGTAATAAGTTAGATATTGCGCAGGTGCAGCGAATGAGAGAGAGGGGAAAGTCCCCTGCGGATGGTGGACGTGGACGAGTTACGAGTGGTGACCTGGCATAACTTCGACGCCGTTATAGTAGCGTGAGAATAGACTACCGTTTTCGGGCGCATCTTGTGACGTCGAAATGCCCGCGTCCCGCGTGGAAATGCCGCGGTGGCACACCGGGCTACCACCATGGCCTCACCCAAGCTTTCGAACGTTCCCCACAGTAGACAAATGCTTGACTTGTTGAGAATATTTCGACGAGATTGACTCGGCTCTATAAGAAGCCCTCACCTTGACCAGGGCTCCCCACAGGATACCCCCATGCCGACAAACACGCAAGTAATATACCATGAAAGCCTCATTGTGCTCGTCAAGCATCCGAAGCTGCCTTTGCCCAATGAGAAACTTAATCCCTAAAAGCTCTGGGATATCTGGCACCCAAAGATCTGGCACGCTGTAGCCTGTAGAGCTGCGAGGCTTCTCCTTTATATTTTATTTGCCTCTAGTAGCGCATTATAGTAGCGTGAGAGCTTACTTCCATTTCTGCGACCGTTCTACGTCATCCCTCGTGCAAGTCTGAATTCCGCCCCCGGCGTAGACAGCTCTGGTAACACCGGACTACTACTACTTACAAATGGTTTCGAGCACTGTTATTTTCCCATAGTAAGTAGCACAGAGTTTTGACTTGTTGAAAACACCCTTGACCGGGTCAGCTAGTCTCTCAACCGAGCGAGCTCGAGAACCTCGAGTGAGACTCCAGTGGACTCACATAACGTAGCAATCATTGCTTCGGAACCACTTGCGGTCTCCGCGAGTGTCTCAAAGCTACCCTTACCCAATGAGCTGATGCTAGAAGCTCTCGTATACCTGACACCCAAAGAGCTAACGCGCTGCAGAGCTGTGAGATCTCTTTACCTCGCCTTTTCGTTGACTTTAATTAACCCCTTTTGCATAGCTTTGTAGTCAGTTGTTGCATCTCATAGATTTAATACTCCCTCGCCTCCAGTACAGTATAGAGTTTATATCTCGCCGGCATGATCGACGGAGGACTCGGCCGGAAAGATCGTCTCTGCGCTGACACAGCTCAGGCAGTTGCGGTGTCCAGCAGCTGGATGCAAAGGTCACTCACCCCTTTAGCTCGGAGGTAAATGTGTGCCCCCCCGTGCTATGCCAGCCGTGCGCCGTTACGGGTAACGTGGAACTACTACGATGTATCTGCTGTGCCTTCTAGGCCAGCAAGATGGGGAAAGCTCTATCAGATTCCACAATTTTCTACCCACTTCTGGGGGAATAGCTCAAGACGAAGTGGGCAATTGAAAATCTAGACTTCCCGCTGTACGGGTTCACAGGCGATTGATGATGCCCACGACCCTACTCATTGCTATAGAGGCCTATGTATGTGATGAGCATAACCTAGATGGCTTGGTACAAACCCTGAACAATTATCTTGTGTAGCGCGGACGACCGTTACATTGGCAGCATGAAAGTCTGTACATCTATTATCACTTCAAAGCGGACAACCTCATCCACTTGCACGAGTGTCAGCTTTCACAGTTGATTATTTTGGACAGGCCACCGACCAAGTTAGCACAGCCGCATCTTGTTGTGAAGACAGCCTTGGCTCATAGCGAGCAATGTCCCCAGATGAGGAGTTTGAGATATGGGGTCTGGAACTGGAAGACCGGTAGTCTTCGTTTTGTAGGTTTTAAACTACGAGTCTATAGTTTTTCGAAACTAATTGCGACAAACCTATATTTAGAACACGTACAAAATGGAATACCAGCCTCCGTCCAGACTGGGCAGTTATATTCGCAAGCTCATTCCACTTCCTGGACACCGATCACATCCTCATTCCCGCATTGAGGACGGAACGCAAGCCACACTGGCACAGGGTCGTGGTCGCTTTCTCGTGGTGTGCATTTACACGTTCGATTGCCGCGAGGTGCACTCTGGCAGGACTAGTCTACTCGACATCGCGGAACTCGCTGATCAATTTGAGCTACCACCGCTGCGGCAGGACATTTCTTTATTCTGCATTTCATTGCGGTTCCAATCGTGCGGCGGCCCCTTGTCACCCAGCACACCCTTTCGATCAGATCCCGCGCTTCCACATACTCGCATTCCAGATTCGTTTCTATGACACTAACGCGGCCCACCTCGGTCAGGACACTACTCACATGAAACAACTTTAACCTCTTCCTCCGCGCGGATGCGCTACTCCAATGCAAAGAGCGGTACGGGCCGACCTGGGGGTCATACAAATGGGAAAGCCAATGGTCAAGAGATGCACTCTTCATTCGCGGATCGTCACGCAACGTGACTCGAATACTTACCGGTACCAGCCAAAACCAATGTTTAATCATGGAATCTCACAGAGGTGACGACATGGGTAAGGGGCGGCCAGCGCCCGTTATACAACTCTATGAGTTCCAAGGCGGGAATCTATGCAAACGTGATCTAGCATCGGGAGAAGATCTAGGAAACTGGACCTATGTAATGGAACCTGAAGTTCTGGTCAATGAGAGATACTGGCAGCAGGACTTGAAGAGCAGATTGGCGTATCGTAAATTCGATACCGGGATCCAAGCGCATCGTCTTGTTGTCTCAGGAACCATGAATGACCATGCGCTCACAGGAGGCATATATCTTCAATCCTGCGATACGTGAGCTTGACAGCACTTTCAAACCTATGAAATGGTTCAGTCGACTAACAAAAGTTCTAGTCACTGGCGGGCCCTGCAACTTCCGGGACCACATGCTCCGTAGGCATGCGTTGATCCACACATTTCAAGGAGAAGGATTTGTCGTCCGCAACGTCGATCAAGCCTCCCAACAACTTGCACTTTCCTTGTATTCTTAGTTCCAATGACTGTACCTGTCTTAGGTGGTAGACCAACTTTACAGAGTGGTCGTCGAGATGCTATTGAGATCAATTTACTTGAATGGCGTACAAATATGGTTGATTATTCACATTCAACTGTAGCGTGGGAATATCACAACTTGGACGAATGAACGATCATTTCTCTCTTCTAAGCAGCGGCGACCAGCCAACCATCGTCCTGATTTACTCGACTCTCGAACCGGAGGAGTCAACACACGGTCATGCGTGTCAAGGTTGAATGCAGTGTTCCCCTTCCTCCTCTCAAGATCTGGTTTGTCGTTCCAGCCGTGTCGACCATCGCTGAACTCAAGTACGCGCTGTGGCAAGAGCTTCCTGGGCTGCAGCAGGTCTCCACCGACGACCTTGCGCTATCACTGGACGGATTTGAACTCATTGACTCGAGCGCCATAGATGTCATCAGAGACGGAGAACTTATAACGTGAGTAGCAACTTGTATTCCCTGCACGCCTTGTCGAGAGCTCTCATAGGGACTTCGCGCGATTTGCCCAGAGTCAAACAAACCCTTGCACCCTCCGCTAAACGGAAGAACATAGAAGAACGTGAGCCATAGACTGGCATACCTAGTGTATAGTACTCATAGCTTTCAGCTGCTCTTCCTTCTGCCAAACGCGTCAAACGTACCAGCCAACTTCAACTGGGCCCGGAACCACGAGCTCCAAGCACTCATCATGCTCAAAAGAATGGAGAGCAGAATAACCGTGGCATCGTCAACTCAACTCACAAACGCAGACTCGAGTTCTTCAAAGCCAAAACCTCCGTCTCCGATTCAGACTCTGACGATTCTGATTCGAGCACAGACTCTTCCGAAAGCGACTCGGACAGTTCGGATGACGATAGTTCCTCCTCGTCGGATTCTAGCTCTGCGCCGTCGGAACGACCCTCCAAACCCACCGCGCATCACAGAGTGGACAGCAGCTCTGCTCAGCGAGAGCAGACAGTGTCCGAGAAGACGTGAGTGCGACACAGTCTCAGCGTGATTTGGCAGCTGAAGTTATTCACGCAGTACCCCTGCAACTTTTGTTCCGCCAGGACAAGGCAGAGCTGTGACCCAGAGTCGGAATGCCCGAAGAAGGCGCAAAAAAGATGTACGAACGTCTGGCTAGTCAGGCGGAACCCGCGAGCGAACGCGAACGATATCCCCTTGGGTCCGCGACAGCCAGTCCCTTCAGAGTCTCCCATACCAGGTCCTTCAAACTCTACCACGGTCGTACCTACAATCATGATGGCCAGTCTTTCGAACAAGAACAAGCGCAAAGGCTTCAAGCAAGCTATGGCTAAACGCGCTGCCTAAGAAGATTGTGTTTGGCGAATCCGAGACTGTGGATGCCTCTGTGGCCGAGCAAGCTCCTCTGCCATTTACGGCTGCGCCTGTAGCAGAGGTCAAAGCCGCTGCGCCAAATATCTTCCCTCGTCTCGTTCTATTTCCCCCGTCGGAGAAGCAGGAAAACGGACAGCTACCTTCGAACATGTTTTGTCACGAGTATTGATGTTGAGGAGGGCATGCACCCGGCTCGAAGCAAGAAGAAGGACAAGAAAAAGGTCCCGCCGCCGGTCCCCAGGCGAGAGACACTGGAGGTGGAAGATCTGGTTGCTCGATTATGGTGAGCCGGACGATCACATCCCGACGCAGCGGGGAAGCCCCGCCTTCAATCGACCATGATTGGGCAAATGTTGAGGCAAATTGGGGACACAAACTACGCAAAGATCAAAGATGCGGTTTCAACTTGTTGTCGGCGATACCGTCGCTTGGAAGGTGAGCGATGCTGTCTTTGCTCTAATGAGCTGCTTTTGATGTCCGTGACGCAGGCTCTTGGTATCAACCCAGCTACCTTTACGCCTGAGTGGCTGTTGAACGTCGGCAAGGTGATCACCATCGGCGATATATTCACCGTTAAGCCTCTTTATAAGCCGGGCGAAGTTGCATTTGACGACTACGAAGAGGACGAGCAGATGGAGGTCCTGTATGACGAAGAAACATACGACTGGAACGCTGATGTTCTCGGTGGCGACTGGAGAGTGAATAGTGTGATGGTCGGCTTTCTGTCCATGTAGCATCGCTGAGATTTGAGTACAACACTCATTTAATACATCAAAATTATGAGATCCAGGTGAAGCTGCTCCCGACCGCCTCGACTTCAAGCATTCTGAATGCTGATTGGCAGCAGCCATTACGGCCCGGTTCTCCGCCCACCTTCATTACTCGACAAGCTCCGGCTGGCCGCCGGGCGTTGACCTTGCCTTGACGTAGGTCAACATCTTTTGGCAGGGAACTGACAAAAAAGTATGTGTTGGAGTAGAACTGCCGGCGGCGGCGCAGCAGCTCCGACTCGAGGTCAAATAAAAACGTAAACCAACAGGGAAAGAATAAGAATATTAGCCAGTGTGAAGCCCACTCTGCGAGCGTGGGACTACATTGCCGACATGGCCGAGTTCTGAACAAATCCACTGTTATTTCTTCTCAATCGGAATTAAGTGCGGTGAGTCAGGGTTTGAACCCGACTACTGACGTGAAGGATGCGGACCCAGACGTGAGATGTTTGCTGCGTCACGGAGATGAGTTCTATGCGCGTTTCCGTAGTGGTGACTCTCGGAGACTCTGGCAGTGGTACGGAAATTGCGGTGCTAGGGCTTGCTCATTCTCGAGGCTTGGGAGAGAATACTCCTGGAAATTGTACTCCAAAAAGCGGTAAGGCCCTGTTCAGCGCAGCTGGTATTTCTCATTAGTCTTAAAGAATGGCTTAGAGAATATACTGCGCATTTCCCGGGACTTGGCACTGGTGGACTCAGTAAACAGGCCAACTTTGAAGGTTGTAGTACTGGTGCACATGCTACACAGATAATAGTTCACATACAGCTTTAAGTATTGCAGCTCGTTGCCACATGGAAAAACAGAGATAGTGGTTGAAACAAGTGAAATAAACACTACTCATTTACGCTGGACATACACCTTCAGCAACACAAAGAGTTTTAAGGCCAAACCACTTGTCTCTCAGGCTCGCGCTCGCAACTGGTCGACTACGTCGCCAAACTCGTCGCCGCGTGACTCGTGTCTGATTCATTACTATTAAATATTTGATTTAGGAGTCTCGCCGCCAAGTAAAAGAAACTCGTTGTAGTTTTGCAGCTTGAGTACTTATGTGAACATTTGTGCCGCGCTTTCAGAGGTTACTCGACTCTCGACTACTCGACTCAAAGTCGAATTTGTCTGGCTCTGGTCAACGCGTCACGCGTCACGGCTTGTTCCACGTCACACCCCGCCGGTGTTACTGTATGGTCGTCACGTCACAGACCACACGCGCCTTCCTTATTCAGAATGACGGTCCTGTCACGCAGGACCGTCTAGGCGCCTCACAGTCTCTGGCGCCCAACCGGCTGCTCCGGCCACCTCAGTGCCGGCGCGCGGCCTCGACTCGTTGTCGCGCGCGAGAATATACGTTTGCGCATGTATCTGCGCGATGGTGGTAGAGACACACAAAAATATGAACAAAACAAAGATTACGGCAGGAAGAGATAAGTTTTTCGATTGAGTGAGCTCAACATGGACTATAAGCAGTAAGATACGGCAGAAATAGGGTAACAGACCAGCGCCGCACACACATCAGCGCGATGGCCCAAAGGTCGCAGTCGGTTCCGCTCGGGTTTTGGCTGAATAGGCTATTATTCTATTAGCGTGAACATAAAGATTTGGCTAGGTAAGGAATTGGTGACCAAGAGGAGTGGGGGATTCAAGAGCGCAACATCTACTCGAGGCCCTGAGAGCGGAGATATTGCTGGCGGACAGAGTCATTGTTCTTCAGAAGGTCGCGCCATTTTCTCGAGATGGCTGCAGGTTTCGTGAGTAGATATGACTTCCCTCCTTTGACATAACGAAACGCTCCGTGTGCGTCAGGGTGGTCGAGGTTCCCCGCCGAAGTAGTTCTTGGCTGCAGCGGCATCTGCAATGCTCGTTGTCTCGCGCTGATCCTTGAGAACGTCAAGAATGGCCTGAAATCCAAGACGCGAGCCGTCTTCGGCCTTAAATTCCTCCCAAAAGGCTTCAACAGACTCGAATGAGTCTTTGGCTTCCACAATAAACTAGATGTGGGTGAAGTCAGCACTATTCAATTGATAATGCGCTCACTACTTACCTTCCAGTTTCCCCACTCGACTTTAATCGCTTCCCATGCTTTCGGCTTCAATCCCATTCGTCCTAAGCCCTGGTACAACGTCCGGCCAGTACTTCAATGGGATTCCGTTGCCATCAATCGAAAGGATTGATGACGCAGTCCAGTGTTCGAAGAGGACATCGATGTTCTTGGAAAAATGCTGAACGGGAGGGTCAGGTACATGTTGCACGTCGTAGGTAGCTATCTGTCCATCTATCACAAGAGTCAGTTTACGACTCTTAGGTACCGAGTTGGATGGTGAAGCATGTGATGGTGTCGGTCGCTGGAGAGTCGAGGGTTCGAGAGGCGGCTGAGTCACCATCAGGAAAAACCCCTATTGGTAATTACCAAGAAAAGAACACCCAAATATCCAAATACCTCTGGAGAATCAAAAAAGAATGGGAATTACCCAAATTACCAGAATTACCCAATTACCCAGGTTGGACATGGTCATTTGATTCACCAGAGGTAATTTGGGTAATTGGTTCATAATGTGAATTGAGTAATGTTGTCTGACTCCTTTACAGGTAGTGCACAGTCATAGTGGATATATGTTTTTTAGTGATTTGCCTCCTGTGAATTCATTACTGCTAATTCATTCACCATTTCTTCTCTCAGCATATGTCATACCATATGGTTTTACAAGGCATCTTATTAGAATCTACACTATTTACATACATACACAAAGTATACTAATGAGAGAGAACAGCCAACCTTTTGGATGAGGCTAGAGGGGCATGTGGCGGACTGACCATCCAACATGTCCATGTTGTTGTGCGCCCACGCCATCGTGTGTTCATGTCACTGCTATGTCCCTATTTTGTTCCCGCGTGTTCACATTGCCGCGATGCGCCGGCATAATCGCTCGTTCGCATTGTCGTGGGCCCTGCGTTGTCGTGTACCTGTACCCGTGTGGCCGTGTGACTGCGTCGTTGTATTTTCACGTTGTTGTGTGCCCGCGTTGTTGAGTGTCCGTCTTGTCGTGTACTCGTGCCACCGTGTGCCTGCACCCTCGTATGCCCGCGCTGTCCTGCGTTGTTCTTGTTGTGTGCCCAGCCCCGGTCGTCGTGTGCCCATGCCCTCCTATGCCCACGTCGTCCTCTGCCCGGGTCGTCGTGTGCCCTTGTCGCCGCCGAGTGCCCGTGTCACCGGTGTGAGCCCATACACACCTGGGATGCCTGCCCATGAAGCGGGTGGTTGGTAAGGGCACGGGATGCCTTGAGCCTGTGCTGTGGTGAGGTTAAGCAGGACGAGCGTGCGTGCGGGCGCATGGGTCTTTGGCGTGCAGATGCAGGCCGTAGCAGGCCCGCGATGCATGCGCGGCCGTTCCGGATGCGCACAAACCTGAGACCCGTGTAAAGAACCAGGCAAGGGTCGAGGCGGGTGTTGTGGATTGTAGCACGGGCCTTTTCGACTCCCAGGTGTCTTCGGTATGTGCTTGTGCACATGGGAGGGCCTGGGGTAGGAAACGCAGGGAAGGGCGCACTCACCTGCACCGTTCTAACGCATGCGCACATAAATCCAGTGGTAGAACTGGGGAGGGTGCCCTGCACACAGTCTCTCCAGCCCCCGGCGACGCTCTTGCGGCGTCGCTGTACCCTCTTCGTCCAAAGAGCCCGAGTGATGACGACGGATCGGCGACGGCGGAGGCGGAGGCGAAGGCGGCAGAGCAGAGATTCAGCAGGAACGTCCCAAAGGACGTTCCTGCGCATGGGCGAGTAGGGGGCGCGGCGTCGGGGTGTGGTGGCGCGACGGCGCGACGGCGACGGCGGTTGCATAGCGGCGGCTCTAGGGCAGAGGTCGAGGTCGAGGGCGAGGGCGAGGTCGAGGGCGAGGGCGAGGGCGAGGGCGAGGGCGAGGGCGAGGGCATGACCTCGAGGACGTGATGGTGGTGGTACTGGGGAACGGGGTCAAGGACAGAAGCCGTCGCGCGATGGCGACGGCGCGAGGGCGAGTGCATGAGGGCAGGTACTCACCGTGTGCCGTAGGGCCCAGAGGCACCTGTTGTCCCGCAGGAGACCGGATTTTGCGCCCTGCGCACCTCTCTCCGGTCGTCCCCGACGAGACACTTTTGAAGTGTCGCGTCGCGTCCATTGTGTGGGCTAGCGGTGCTGGTGGGTGGGCGCGAATGGTTGCGCGCGGGCTCGGGCTGTGGGAATTGGGCGGAGGCAAAGAGGAAGGAGGAAGGGGAGGGAGAGGGAGAGACCAGTAAGAGCCCCGATGGAGACTCTCGTGCGAAGAAGAGAGACGAGCGACGCCGCCGTTCTCTCGCGAACGACGGCGGATGGTGAGAGGCGGAACACAAGTTGAACCAGGCGCTTGCGCGTCGACACGCGCGGGCTCCAAGTCCGGAGCGCCCGAGACACTCTGCGTCTCGCTCCCATCCTCCGCCGTCGTTCACGGAAAAAAAAGAGAAGGCGCCCCCCAGCTCCCCCCTCGTCGTTCCTATGCAGGGACTTCTTTGGAGGTCTCTGAACACTCTTTCTATTCTTTTTCCTTTGATCCCCCTCGGTCGACTCGCCGTCGGCGCACATTCAAGCACGAAGACCAACGACCGCTCAGTGCCCACAACAGCCGTCCGTCTTCAAGCACGAGCGCGACCTCGACCGTCAACGACTGTTCTAGGAGGCTGGGAGAGTGAGAGGGGAACCCCTTTGCCATACGGGCTGGATAAAGACGAGGCCCGTGGGCTCGTTGGATGTGGTGCGTGGCCTGCTCTCGTGCGTAGCGCGCACGCCGAACTGATCTCTGTGCGCGACCGCGCCCTCATGTACTCCACACACATGCGTTTCAGCCGCGTGTAGGCTCTTATGAAAGGTGAGCAGAACTATCACTTCATCATTGTGTGCCACATGAACTGTGATGAGTCTGCGATCTCGACAGC
Organism: Phlebiopsis flavidoalba; assembly: GCA_035772785.1. Taxonomy (NCBI): domain Eukaryota; kingdom Fungi; phylum Basidiomycota; class Agaricomycetes; order Polyporales; family Phanerochaetaceae; genus Phlebiopsis; species Phlebiopsis flavidoalba. The sequence continues at coordinate 186,333 of JAOCPU010000062.1, forward strand.
CCCAGGTGAGTAAACAACTAGCTATTCTGCCAATCTCTAACAACCAGGGCTTCTCCCATGTGCACAAATGCACGCCGAAAACACTTGGGAGTCAAGAATGGCCCAGCCATATCCTACATATGTGTGAACTCAATGCCATCTGTTGCTTCATTGCGCACGCCGGCCACGGTTTTGCATGCGACGCACTGGGAGGTGTGCACGCCAACCGGCTGGCGATGGCGCATGCGCGCCGAAATCCGTTCAACAGACCTTACTATTGGCATGTTGTCTTCATATTCACACTTTTTCAGGACAATCACGCGTTCGACAGTCACCGCGGGCAGGCGTGGTGCAGCGGCCACAGCATGACATCACGATGGCTGAGCAGTCAGCCCCACGATAACGGTGGCTCCTGCTCGACGTGTGACAGCACACGACAAGCTTGGCTACTGCATGACAAGGCCGACCAGAACACGATGGTGGACGACCGCGACAACAATGAGAATGCCGACGACAATCACAATTGGAACAAAATTAGTCATGACGTGGATGGCTGCAACAAGAACAGCTTTGACAACAATGGCCATGACATGAACAGCCACAAAGAGAACATCCACAATGCAATGAAAATATCTGTGAACACACAACAGCAACAGCTGCGACAAATTTGGTTGCGACGCAAACTGCTGCCTTGACTTGTGCATAATTATATGTGAATAGATCAACAGGTTCCAATTTTGTATGAGTGTGGGCTGGCCACATAAAATGTCTCAGTTAAACTAAACCTGCTGATGGTTTTTAAAAAGTTCTGTTAAAATATTACTGTGAACCTACAAAAAGAGAAAAAAAAAGAAATTCCAGTTCTAACTGCAGATAGCAAATAGTGTAACAAATAAAAGCTGCTAACAAGGAAATGACAACTAATCAAATACTGCAGCTCACATTAGCTAAACTCTTGTAAATTGTAAAAGAGATTATAAATGACCAATGAAAGAATCACAAAAGATCAAATAACACTGTTTACATTGAATCAATGGCAGTAAACAGAACATAAAGCATAAATTACCAACAAGAGAATGAAAAAAAAGATAGAATACTGCTGCTAACATTTAATCAATAGCAGTAAATGGAAAATAAACTATAACTTGCTCACAAAAGAATCAGAAAATCTCAAATACCACTGTTAACAGCTAAAGAATGACAAATTACCTGATAAGAAATTGAACATGACTCAAATTACACATATGAATCAAAAAATTACTTATATGATAATAGAAAAAGAATCAAAAGAGGTCCATTTACCCAAATACTCATACAAGAAACAACAAAGAATAGTGGTGAATCACAAGTGAATGAGATATTACCTACAAAGAATCAGAGAAAGAATGGTGCACTCAAACCAATTAACCCTTTGGATGTTCACCTCCGGTAATTACCACTAGGTATTTTTCCTGATGCACGGAGGCGGCGTTGGACATTGGAGCCGGGCTGTTATTGACTCTTGGAACTTCATGCCAACGCGACGCTGGCGAGGTAATAGCTTCTGTATTTGGCTGCACGGCAGGTACAGGGGGCTGTTACCTGGCCGCTGGCGATGTTGGATACGAGGCCAAAGATGCCTTGCATATGATTCTCTACACACCGAGTTGAGTCGGCGCATCTGATCCTCCATGCCGGTAAGTTTCGTAGTGCATGACGTTTCGGCCAACGACGTCCTATCGTTGGCACGGCGCCATGTTAGACTTTTGCCCAATCGAGACAGTGCAGTCTAATGACTTACCATGTATGTGACATTTCGTGGAGCCTCCGAGTCCTGGATATTGTGATGCCCTTGTGGGCCGTTGCGACAGGTACAGCAACTGAGTTGTTGGAAGGCCCTTGCGATGCATATGTTGACTCAGAAGCTACGACCGCAGCCGGAGGACCCTGGGGACTGTTGTGACGGGCATCATGGCGGATGTTGCTTGCAAGGCTCATAGATGCAGCGGTTGCGTAAGGAGCTCTGAGACTCTCGACGGCACCGTCGTCTTTGCCCAGGATATCTTCGACCTGTAGTGCAATTGTCTCGCTAGTGAGTCTTGACTCATTGCCACAAAATACATCACTCACCATACGATGGAGATCTGCAGTGGCCTCGTTGGAGAGCTGGCTGGAAGCGTGATTATCGTGGTCGTGGCGATACTGATATTCGACAGGTCCATCATTGAGCTCAAAGAGACTTGCAATGCGCTTGGCGGATCGCCTCTGGGTGCGGGCACCTGAAATATTGCTCGTTTTCGCTTTTTCTCGCCTTGAAATAATCTAGTTCAAAACCGTCGAAATAGGTGAGGAGTTGGATTCATGTACATTTGTGACAAATAACTCACGATGGCCATGTGTCCTTATTGTTTGCAAACTCCTCTAGCCGTGCAATCAACTCTGGCCGGTTTCCGCTGCACGACTGTCCGTAACCTGACAGCCACCAGACCATGTAGTCCTTTTACAAAACACAGCCACAGATCTGTAACTGGCTGTATTGTAAAATAGATGGGCCATCCTAGGAGCCTTTTAAAAAGGGG